>CABHPQ010168626.1:1180-38961 GCA_902168405.1 Peromyscus aztecus | reverse complement strand
AGAGCGCGGTGGGCAGCGCGGACCCCCGGGATGCTGCCCAGGGTGCTGCGGCCACCACCAGCATAGCAGAGCCCGAGCCCGCGGCCGAGAGAGGTCAGTGAGTTTCGGTTTGTTTTCCGGCTCTGTATGCTCCCAGGTCCCGGGTGCTGAAGGGGCACGCGGGGATACCTGCTCCTAGGGAAAGCGGGGAAGGGAAACGGTAACCTGGGATACATTTGGGAGTACCTCTTGGACTGTGATTGGGGTGACCTGTTTGGGTAAAGGAGTGTGGAGCTGGAGTGGAGTCTCCCAGGGAGGTGGTCCCGGGAGTTGCGTTTCTCTCGGGCATTGCTTGAGTTGAGAGCGCGATGGGGCCGTGGCAGCTGCCTGTGGTTCCGCTGAGTCCTGGGATGCCCCCTGGAGCTCTGGTCCTGGGAGCCTGCCTTGTGCATGCGCTGCGCGCGCCCTTGAGGTGCGAGCGCGCGCGTCCATGCTGTGCCCCCCAGCCTTTACAAGCCCCAGGTCGTCCCCTTCAGTCCTGTCCTGCTTTCCCACTCCCCGAAACCCTGCTAGAAGTTGCCCCCCCCGAGTCATTCTTGGAAAAAAGGGGCTGAGTGGAGGGTCAGATTCCAGGGGTCTTTTGTGCGGACCCATGGGCCTGGGGCTCTTGCTCCTGAAAGGACAGCGGCAGGACAAAGCCAGCTGGACTTGTAGGGAGCTGCTTGGACAGCGTTGGTCCGGGATCCCGCCTACCCTGGGGGTGTGTTGGGGGGAGCGCTACACAGATTTGGAAACAGTAGGGTAATTGACAAAACAGTGACAGTGACTTGATGAGGTGGTGGCCAGGGCGAAGAAAGGATGCTTGCAGATGCAGCCCTGGTGTGTGTGTGTCTGGGCGTGTGACTATGCGCCCCGCATTGCCAGCCGCGTGGGTTTAACTAGTGTATTTTGCTAGCATATCTTTGCCCCAAGATGATGGTATTCTCCATCCTGACTCCTATCTTTCTGAGGAATTACTGTTGCTGGTAGCCGCTTTACCGCGGGAGAACTTGGGGGCGGGGGAGACTGCAGAGGAGCTGGGAGGTGGTTATTTACTGGGGAGAGCCCTGATGCCCCCTCCTTGTCCTGCCGGCATTCCACCCCTCAGTCTCACCCTCCCAGGACACCCACTCCTGTCCCAGTGGCCTTAGAGGGTGCTTGGATTTTTGTCTGTGCCGCGTGTATCTAACCCTTACTGCATGTATTTCACTGCAGGCTGAACAAAGCTGGGTCCCAATCGCGCCTCCTGCTTGTCAGCCTCTTGCCTCCCAAATGCATATGGTTTCCACTTGATGTCATCACGCAGAAGGGGGTGAAAGGGACGCGTGACAGATTCAGGTAACCCCGATGATCTGGGTAACTGCCTGGGTGTCTCTGGGTGCTGACACAGGGCTGTTTGGGTGGTTTCTGCTTCCACTGCATTCCCATTTGTGAAGGAGTGGGGGCTGCCCAACCAAGCAGAGAAAATCTGTCCTACCTTAGAGACTTCATTTGAATGTCTTGTTCTACCAACAAATTGCAAATGACTTCATCCTTTTCTTTTGGAGAGGTCACTGGGGGCAGCTTACATTGGAGTGTATTAGTTCCACTGGATGGTGGGAATTTCGATGTTGCCTGTACACAGACAGCTGTACCTGAATGTGGGCTTGGATACGAGGCAGGCTTTTGTCCACAGTAGGGCTGTCATCTCATGATATTGTAGGAAGGCTGATAATTGTGAAGTGCTCATTAGGGCATTGGCCAAGTACAGTGACCGTCTTAGGAGACAGTAAGTACCATTTCTCTCCCACCCTTTTATTGTAATAGTGTTTGTCATATCAAGAGCAGGGTGGGCGGCACTAAGTCCCTGGGAGGCGGCCGAGAGGGTTGTTGGGCAGGAGAAGAAAGAGCATGGAGAAGGTAGCTTTACTTAAGTCCCCTCTTCTGTAGACATAAACCATTAGACTCTCCTGCATTTTATCTTTGGGTTTTGGTTCTTTCCCAAAAACTCTGGCCTGTTTATCTCTTTCCAAGAGTAGTTCTGTTGTGATCAACCTAACCAGATCAGAGATATTTGACAGAGTGCATGGAAACCTCACCTTCAGCTGGACCAGGACACACACCTCTGCACTGGCATACTCTCCGAGAAACCAGCATCCTTCCCACACAGGGCTGGACCCAGGTTTTCCTCATAGGAAGTGAGATTGCTGAGGGCCATAGGCTCCCGGGATCTCTTGCTCCATGACAGCATCAAGGACCATAGTGGATGTTTTTTAGTTTTCCCCTCAAATCCCTTTTAAGATAAAGTTAAAAAACTTGAGACATTTGTCAGGTCTAGAGTTGTTTTGCTTTGAAAGGTGACTTTAAAACCAGGAGAGACACCAGTGTTAGTCCTACTGAAAGCTTGGAAAATCATTGGAAGTGGAGCAGCCACGCCGGTCTTGCTGAAACAAAGGCTTTGGAGACAAGATTACTGAAATGGTGGTAGGATGGAGGTATTTTGACAAGTGATCTTTCTGTCAGCAGTAATGCAGGGTGTGTCCTGGGTTGCAGCAAGAAGAAAAACCACGTGGTGGAATAACAGAGAATGTAATAATGCAATAGAACCAAGGGTGTGGCTTTTTAATAGAAAAAAAGCTCACATACAATTTTCCACATAAGAAAACAGTTGCCTGCACATGTAATTGCATGTCCAAGAACAAAGATAGCCACAGTGTAGTATTAGGTTTTATTGTGATTTTTAATCATGTGCTGCAATAACTCATAATGAAATGTTGCATTTCATTGGCTTTTTTTTTTCCCACAAGGAGTCTCTTTCCCCTGGGGGTATGCAGAAGTGGGTCTAGCTCTCGGCTGGCATAGTTGACCTTAGGCTCCAATGCTTTTCTCGGTGCTAACTTGTTCATCCAGCAGATGTTCTTGGGTACTTAATAGATACAGGTCTGTGAGAGGTGCCAAGGGATGAGTGATGGGTAGAGACACAGTCATGAATCACCCTCAGAGAGCTTATACGGAGACAGAGAAATGCAGGCCTAATTGTAAGTGACCGAGATAAGGGAAGAGCCTCTGAGGAGGTGCATGCCGCCTCTACTTGATTGTCTTTTTCTTTAAGGTGTTCTCTATTCCCTAAGTGGCTGGGTTGGGTCAAAGGTAGCCTTTCTTTCCAGACTGAACTCTTCAGTTGGATTCTCCATGGCTGCTGAGGCTTGACTAATGTGGGGAGGTCATTCTGTTTTCATTTCTTCTTGACTATCCTGCTGTACCTTCTTCTAGGTGCTATTCACACCCAGCTGTGCATCAAGTGTGAAACAAAGTCCACATTTCTGTGTTGCCTGATTTAGAGAACAAATGGGACCAACAGACTTTTGTGGGTTTCTTTTCACTCATTTTTAAACAACGATGTGTTACAGATTTTGTTGTAGTAAAGAGTGCTCCACATGTCCATGCCCAACAGTTTCTTTCCTGGGCTTGCTGAGTAGAAAGGCCAGGCTCACTGTAGTCACTCAGGCCCTAAACTGAGAGAGGCCTGATCAATCTTGATCCTATAGGACCACCGCACTCAAGAAAGGATGTGTCAGGGGTCAGGTTATCCCGTAATCCTGCCCAGAAGCCCTACATTGTTCTCATCCCAGACAAGCTCTATGACCCTTTTAGCCACAATCCAGTATTTCTTACATGGAAGTGGGAAGAACAGGGAGCTGAGCTATACCGGTGACTTATACATTTCTTGTCCCACGGGGCCTGGCTCAAGGCTCAGAAGGTGTTTGCTGTTCCCTGAGCGGTTATTGAGTAAATCGATGGTAAATATCTTAAAGACTCTTCTCCATCAGTGGGTAAAGAGCTTGCTGTGCACGCACGAGGGCTGAGTTTGCATTCCCAGGGCCCGAGTAAAGCTGAATGTGGGAGAACACGTCTGCAATCCCAGTGTTCCAACAACCAATGGGAGGGAGCGACAGGAGAGTCTCTGGAGCCTTATGTGACAGCCAGCCTGGTGTATGTGGCAGAGAATGACAGAGAGACACTCTCTCAAACCAGGTAGAAGGCAATGACCAACACCCAGTCCTCTGACCTCCACATGAGTGTTGTGACATGTACACACTTACACACATGCAAATACAGGAAGGTGAATTCATATCACACACACACATATGCATCATGCACACATATGCACACACACTTTAAAAATAATAGGTTGGATCTTCTCCAACCTGTTAGTTACTAAAATGTTAGTATATTTCCTTACATGATTATATGCTAATAATCAAAGAACAATGCAGAATTTTTCTTTATGACTGTTTGGGGTGCTGGTTTACTGTGTATTGATAGGCTAGCAGTTATCTCCGAGGCTGATGCTAGCAGCTCTCATGCCCAGTATTATGTAACACAGAGATGTCCTTTGCAGACTTTTTCTCCCTTACCATCTGCTTCTTGCCTAAGACTTCCTGATTTTGTTTGGAACAGCCCAGGATAGAAAAGGAGTGGCAGGTGGGTCTAGAGTCACCCAGAAGGTGGCCTGCTATAGCAAAGACCTTAGAAAAACAGAAAGGATGAGAACAGGTGAGGATGGGCTTAGGATAACTTATGTTATTTTGATGTTTAGAAAAAGCAATTTGGCCAAGATGCTTTTTTCAGGTCAGTGGATCCACAGGACACCCAGGGTGTTCTAGGACATTCATGTTTCCATTAACTACCATGTTGGCTATGAGGGTAGTGAGTTTTAAATCCTACCTTGCTGTGCTCACCATACAAAGAACTGAGTGCTGTGGACCAAGCCTTGCAAAGGGAGTGGGCAGTCCTAGCTGCTTACAGGAAGACAGTTACTTTGGAACGAGCTGGCCACTTAAACATCATTGCCCACTTTGAGATAGCTGCATGCACAGATCAGAATTTCTAAGATTTGATATGTACTTTAAAGATAAGCATAGAATTGAATTGAATTTAAATAGTAATGCTTTTGTTACCTTGAAGTCATTTTCAAAGATAGCTCTTATACACAGAAGAGACACAGGGAACTGAGTTAGCCTCTGAAGTCACGGGGCCTTAGCTAGTGGTGTGGAGGCCACCCTCCCAGTCCAGCTTCATTGGAGTGAAAAGCTGGGAGGTATGAGGCCAGGAGGAAGTGTAGAGTGAGTTGTTGAGGAGGCAGCTCCAGGGTTAGGCCAAGGGCAAACACAGTCTGAGTGAGAAAGAGAAGAAAGCCCCGTGAGATTCACGTTGAAGAACATTTAAACAACTGTAAAGTGTATTTCTCTATTCTATGTGACCTCTTTAATGCTCTTATGAAGTCAGTTATTCAGGTGGAGGACACTTGTGGCAGAAATGAATGCTCCCTGGTACCTCCTGTCACAAAGACACTGTAGTTGGAAAGGAGAGAGAAGAACATAGGATGTTCTGCTACCTCCGGTGGCTCTTTTGTTGGGCTGTGGGTCCAAGGAGTCAGCTCTCATGCTTTATACACATTTCAGGATTTTTCTAGGAGGGAACTCATGTTCCCATCTCTCCTTTAGTTTTCTCTGGTTTGACCCCAAAATTCCTTTCCAATCTTCATTTTTGCTCATGTGTGTGTTTATGTGTGTGTACATGTATTAGAAGTCAGGGAACAGCTTGTGTTGTTCTAGCTCAGATGGGTTTCTTACTGGCCTAGGGTTCTCTGAGTAAGGCTGGGATGAAGGCCAGCAAATCCCAGGTATCCATCTGCCTCCCTGATCTTGGGATTATAGGTGTGTACCACCATGCCTGATGCCCGGCCTTTCTGAATGAGTTCTGGGTATCAAATTCAGGTTCTTATGCTCGTGTGGCAAATATTTTACCAATCGTGTTATCTTCTAACACCTCCAATTCTGACTTTAAAGCTCTCCATTAGCTGGGTGGCTAGTCTGTAGTTTTCCCAAAGGCTTTTTGTTGCCCTTTTCCTGGTTCTTGTGCATTATACGGCCTCAGTGTCCTTTTTTCCTCTTTCCATCCTACTGCTAAAGACTCACTTCCACTCTCAACTTAACATTTAACTGAGTCATTTGATCCCTTAGTGATCCTTCATTATCCCACAGTTCTCTGGAAAAATTGCCTCTGCTGTTCCATTTCATTCAACCTCTTTGTTCATTCATGTTCATGTTTTCATTTATTCATCGATCATTCATTACAAAGCACACTTGCGCTATCACTTGAAGTGTTTTTCTGTTTAATTGCTGTATCATAGAAAGTTATCAAAGCTAGTTAACATAAAGGGAGTGCTTGAAAGAGATGGCCTAGGATGTCTTTTGCCATTAAGCCTCATCTACCCAGAGCCCAAGTGCACGAGACCCTTCAGCTATTGCCTTTCTGGGTCCTGCCCAACAGTGAGAGAGAGTAGCCGAGGTGCACTTCCCTCCAAGGGACCACAGCAACTGCTATCTGCAGGATGTTTTTCTTCAAAAGCTCCTACAATGTGAAGACTGGATGAATGTGTCTCCACTTGGTATTTCCCACCATGCACAAGGAGTGATCCACAAACACCTACTGTTGGTGAATCTTTGACATGGGAACTGCTTTCGATCTACCACAATTAAGGAATTATAGACACTTTTGCCCTATATTCTTAAAGTTAGAAAGAAGTTTATTTCTAAAAGCTTCCCCTGATTATACTAATAATGATTAAATATTGAATTAAATTTGATTACCAGCTGCCCTGAGCTTAACACTATGTTTGGGAGGTGAAGATTCTCATTGTGGGTCATCCAAGCAAAATTGGTTTTTTTCAACCTGCATTTGTCCGTTACTTAAAAATCAACAACCAACCAATCAATCAATCTTCTTGGTGACATAAGACCAGGACTTCCCATCTCACTAGATGGCTGAGCAAACCAGTGATGACCGTACTTGATGGGCTGAGTAACAAGGCTGCCCTCCTCCTCTCCTTTCATAATTACCTTTGTGTGACCTGGCTTCTTTTGACTCTAGAATTCACATGATTGATCATGGAGGAGAGTGTTATTACCAAGGAGAGAAATATGTTCAGCTTCTGGGAGAAGCTGGGCAGGAATACATTCATCCACAAACATTTTCAGTTGGAAGGATAGAGAACAGAGCTGAGAGAAATGTTTCAAAGCCAGTCTGTGAAGTGATGTCCTTCGACAGTTGCAAATTGGTTTCCTTTGGGTTAACAGTATGAGATTAAAAATGGTTGGAGAGCTAGACAGGTGGTGCTTGCCTTTAATCTCAGCACTCATTTGTTTTACTTTATTCATTGAAATAAAGTCTCTTAGAGTCTACATTGGCCCCAACCTTGATATGTAGCTGAAGATGACCTGAACTCCTCTTCTTCTTCTCTGCCTTCCAAGTGCTGGGATTACAGGCATGTACCACCTTGCCAAATTTATTTATTTATTTTGTGGTTTGGGCATTGAACCAAGGGAGGTAGAGGCAACAGGATCAGAAGTTCAAGATCAGTCTAAGTTACTTAGTGAGGAGCCTGGATTGTAAGAAACTCTGTCAAAATAATAACTACCACCACAACAGAAACAAAACAATCAAATCATACCAAACCAAACAAAAAACAACCCAGAAGCATATTAGAGAAATTCGTGCCCTTTGGAGGATTTGTCCTTTGTTATTTGAGGATTGCTGCCTGTTTAGTGAAGTAGCCGATGGCTTACCCATCTAGGCAGGGCCAGCTTTAACTAGACTGAGTGGCCCTCTGTCATCTTCTACCCCATGACACTGATACTTCAAAACGCCCAAAGTACGATCCTAGTGGAATCTAACCAGCACTTGAAACATTAAGCTCCAGTGAGTAAGTCACATGTCGGATAAACAATTATATTTATTCAAATAGCGGAAGCTTGTTCTTTACCAGTACGATTCTAACAAAAATCTCTATTTTGTTACAATTTAATGTATATACTTAACATTTATTTTGTAAATCAAAAACTAAAGTGGAAGGGAATAAAAGAAATATGTCTGATACTATTCTCCCAATTCTTGATTTCTTACCATGTATTTTACACAGTTCTACTCCAGTGGAGTGGTTTGAAGCATGGAATTTTTAAAGTGTGGTGACATTGAGTTTGACCTTGAATAACTAATGTCTATCTGGGCATTGGTTTTTCTTCATCTTAAACGTGAGAGAGAATCAACCTCCTTAAGTTGTGAGAAAAAGACAGACAGACAGACAGACAGAATATTGAGAGAGAGGTTATTGAGAGATTACATAACATGATCTACCTGTGGTAAGCACTAAATAAATGGCAGCTATTATTCACTCCTGTTTTATTCAACATCTGCCACCTACCAGTGAGCAAGCCTGGTCTAACCAGTAGGTAAGTTAACCTAGGAGATAACTCCCCCTAAATAATTATAGCCTACAATATTTACAAAAGGGTTCCCTTTGTACTTTATTGTCACTGAGGCCTTAACATTGAAATGCTGGAATATCTCTATGACATTTTTCTTAAAGTGGTTTGTAGTTTCAAAGGAACTACTTCTCAGGAGGAAGCTGGAGTCAGCTAGAAGCAGCTGGAGGCAACAAGTCAGAAGAATATGAGGAAGCCAGGGCTGCTCGAGCTGACTTAGGACACTGGCTCCTTTCTCCAAGCCAAGTGAAAGACACACCAGAGTGATCTTGTTGGAGAATTGAGTCAGTGCCTGGGCTTGCAGCCCTAACAAGATAGTCTTTTTTACCATCTTTGAGAGGCCAGGTAAAGAGATAAGCAACAGAGGCCAGAGCAATGGTTCAGCCATTAAGAGCACTTGCTCTTACAGAAGACCCAGCTTAGGTTCCCAGCACCCACACCACAGCACTCAACCATTTGTAACTCCAGTGCCCTCTGATTTCCATGAGCACCAGGCACGTTAGCACATATACGTACATGCAGGAGGACACCCATACACATATAAAACAAATAAATCAGACTTTTTAAAGAGACAGGCAATAGTGAAAAGCAGAGGAAAGAGATTTATTCACTGTGGGCACATTGGGAAGAGGGAC
Organism: Peromyscus aztecus; assembly: GCA_902168405.1. Lineage (NCBI taxonomy): Eukaryota > Metazoa > Chordata > Mammalia > Rodentia > Cricetidae > Peromyscus > Peromyscus aztecus. The sequence goes on along the minus strand of CABHPQ010168626.1, from coordinate 30,002 downwards.
AAAGAGGTCCAGTGATCCCAAAGTCTACCTTCAGGTGCTGACATGAGGTTTAGATTTAAATAGAGGGCAGGTGTGGATGCTCAAGCAGTCTTGGTCGAGGTATAGTCCCCTCCTCGTTGACCCATCACTGTCTCAGCTCCAGCTCTCACGCCATGGGGTCTGACAAGCTGTCGGCACTGTAAAGTCTCTTCCTGGGAGACAAGCTCTGCACCCAGGGCCCAGCTTCCTCCTTATCCTGGTGTGAGAATCCTGGGGGACTGCAATGCCTTGGGACCACTGTTTCAGTAGTCTGATAGTCAAAGGGAGGGCCCAAGAGTCTGCAGAATATCTTCACCCTTGTCAGAAGCTCCTTGGCCTTTCCTGGGCTCAGGTTGCTTGTGCAGAGGGTTTGCCCAAGTTTGTCTATACAGAGGAACACCTAGGTCATGAAACTCCATTTTAAAGCTAAGTGGTCACAAGAAAACTGGGACAAACTGCCTTTCTATATAGAAGTCCTGTTGTGTATTATGATTGTGGTTTGCCATCCTGAAGCAGACATTGTAGACATTTAACCAGCTCAGGCATGAGGAAGGAGAAGGGGAGGGTTAGGCTGAGAAGAGAGAAGGTAGCCTGATGTTGTGAGTTCCCTTGCTCAGGAATCTACATTTCGGAATGGATCTTTTCTTGCTTTTTTTTTTTTTAAGACTTTAATGAAGACAAAGAAACTAGGCAATATAATAAATATATAAATATATACTAGAAATATGAAGCTAATGAGCTATTTCAGAAATCACCCTTAACAGTGGCTGCTGCTGAACTAGTCCAGGCTGTTGTCCAAGTCTAGGAACACGGTAAGCACTCAATGACGACTTGTTGGAATTAGTCAGTTCTTTAGAAATCACTTAAAGGGCCACACAAGGAAGGAGTAGAGCCTCTTAAACCTGAGGTCCTAGTCAGGCTGTTTGCCACTCACCATCAGTATTGAACCAGTCCATGCTGAGTCTCTGGTGATTGGAGGGGTTTGTATCTAGATGTACTTTGCTGTCTTGGTGAAGTGGCATCTGGGATATATTTATGTAGGAGTCTGTGTTCTGTGTTTTTCTTCCTAGGGGAACCACACAGCCCAAAGAACAATCAAACTGCCTTGTCTTTTGTTTGAAGCAAGGATGTTTCTGGAACTTGCTCAGTGTTGTAAACATGACAGATGTGTGGGCTGGTCTGGGAGCTCTGTACACACAAGACCTAGTGCTTTCTTTCCAAGGATCCCTGAGGGAGTTCCTGATGCATCTGCCATAGCACCTGGCGGTAGGAAGTGAACAGGCCTGGCTCCATGCTCTAGTATCTCTTGGGAGGAAACTGCTAAGACCTTTAGTCCCATAGATTCTCTTAGTATTTACCTGATGTGTTAGATGATAACCCGTGTTCTCTGTCTCCTTTGGAGGGGTAGCTGTGCATCCAAAGCTACTATGTTGTTTCGAGCAGAGTCTGTAGCAGATTGCCAGCAACTGGTGTGTTTGGTTAGGTTGTTGGTTGTTTCTTCTATAACCCTCATGCATGCACATAGAAGGTAATTGTAAAACATGTATACCATTTTTTCCCCATGGAATCATCGTGACTACTAAGACAGCATGTTCACTGTTTTGAGGAGCTGGATTTCTTCATTCCCTGTTACCTCACTGAAGTAAAAGGCAAATAGCTTGCTTGTGCAGGGGAATCTTGGGTGAACAGATTGCATTTAGTGAATAGCCTTTCTAAATGCAAAATACTCAATGCTAGTTTAGTTGGTAGTTTCCTTTTCTTTCTATTAAAATTAATTGCTCATCTACCCTTAGGTTTTATAACAAAATAGTAACTAAGGTATTTCAGAATTACATCCTAATGTAGTCGTCACACTACCCTACAAGAGGTTTGTTAGTTTGCCACAGAAAATGTCTTCCAGCCTGGTCTCCCAAGCAAGTTCCAGGAAAGGCGCAAAGCTACACAGAGAAACCCTGTCTCAAAAAATCAAAAAAAAAAAAAAAAAAAAAAAAAAAAAAGAAAAAAAAAAAAGAAAGAAAGAAACTATGCTGGGTTTCAGATCCTGTATCACATGATGTTTAGAGCCTGCCCGTGGAGGTTTCCAAACCTTCTCTTTTTATTATATGTATCCCATAGAACAACATTCCCTCATGGCCAAGTCTAGTCTGCAATGGAAATTCGAAGAGAGATGCCATCTAGACATTGTAGAACTCCTTGTAAATCGGGAGGGCAGCACTAACCAGTTTTGAAGTATAGACCTGACTTAGCCAGTGCCACTTGCCTCATCTTTTCTTTGATTCCATGTGGGGTGGCACCACGAGGTTCTGTTGTCTGGTTTCCTGAAGGCAAACGTGACGATCTAGATCCCAACCTTGCAAAGGAGTTGCCTGCCTGCCATCTAGAATCTCTCACTCTCTGTGGAAGCAGTTGTCAGTGGCCTCGCTGGGCCGCTTTCCTTAATTATTTTCCCCTGGTGATTCTGACTTGTAAAGAAACAAATTTCTTCCTTTTATGACTTTTTTTTTATGCTAGGTGTTCTATATAATCCATAGTGCTCGATAGTTAAATATACTTTCTCTCTCCAAAGCTTATCCCAGGCGGACGATGATGGGAGGGGGAAACGTGAGTTCAGCAGAGTGGGGGTAAAGATAGTCATAGAAATACAGTAGTTTTTAAGTTCAGCTTTATTCTCAACATCAGAAATCTCTGCTGATTATGTGGTGATTTCGGCTTCATATTACAAGCATCTTACCGAAAAAGCACGTTGAAGAAGTTGCTCACTGAAAACGTCCACCAAATGACATGGTAGGCTATCAGATATTTTTCTTCCAAAACATGTAGAGTTATAAAATTTATTTTACAAAAACTGAGAGGTGAGTGGGGGGTGTTAACTACAGCACAGGTGTGATAGATTGTGTCTGTCCTGTACTTCAAGCAGTCCAAGTTTAAAGTGCTTGAAGACCTGTTTGTCTGGGAGGCTGGAGCTTGGAAAAGTCAAGTGACTTAGCCCAGGATACATGGCAGGTTTATGCCAGAGCAGGCTATGGTCCTGGGTGATGTGGTCACATCTGTCCTCTTTTGTGTGTATGCATGAGCATGTGTATGGACACCAGAGGATGATCTCAAGCATTGTTTTTTAGATGGCGTCCATCTTTGGTTTTTGTTTGTTTTGAGTTTTGTTACCAAGTAGACCAGGCTGGCTGACTAGCAAGACCCAGGGACACACCTACTCCTAGGTCCCCAGCACTGGGCTTACAAGTGTACATCACCACACCTGGCTTTTTAATTCAGGTTTTGGGAAACTGACTCATTCTTGTTGCTGTGGCAAGTACTTTATCACTTGAGCTATCTCCACGGCTCTTGCCCATCCTCTTAGCCTCACAGTGCCTCAGTGCCACATGGTTTGGTAAAAGAACCAGAGCCCTACATGAGCCTGTCTTTGGGGAAAGGGTATATGGTTTGGATTGTCCATTTGCCCTAGTCACTCTGCTGTTGACTCAAGGGCCATCTTTGAAAACATTGGTGTCAAATTCTTTTAGGAGATTAGGAGTGGGTTTCGCGATTGCTTGAACATTGAGCTGTGCTGGGCAGCTTCACTAGGCGAAGTCTGGTGGTGTGAACTGAAAGTCAGTGTTTGTCATTGTGTCAGCTGGTCCATCAGATGCCAGGACCTACGTCTTTCTTGAATGTGGCACCAAACCCCACATTTGAACAGAAAAGCATTTTACAACCCTCTTCTACTATTACCCTTCATACCAGGAAGTATAATGACTTGTCCTTTGACAACTCTGTTCCTTAATTCATGCAGTTTCCTTGTATGCTGAAGAAGAGCTGTAGGATGTGCCCCAAAAGCTTCATTCCTATCTCACTCATCTTTATATCCCCTCCCAATTCCCAAATCACCTTCCTTCCACTTGTTCTCATTAATCTCACTCTCTTTATGTGGTCACTCTGCTTAAGGTTGTCAGCCCCATTCCGCTGTGAATTCTTTGACTGTTGGGACCTTGGCTTGGTAAGGAGTTCGGGTGGAGGAGGAAGCAGATGAGTGAATGACGCATGTGGCTTTGCTGGGATTGATTAGTAGAAAGCAATGATGGATTTCGGATTTCGGCACAGTCATACACAGACATGTATATGACCGTGACTGAGACTACCCCATTGAAGTCTCAGCATTTTAACAGTGGGATTGGATATTTCTTTGTTGGGGAGGCATCCAACTGTGCTGTGGGATGTTTAATAGTGTCCCTGGATTCTACCCACTAGTTGCCATTGTATAACAATCAGAGGAATCCCTAGACATTGGGAGATAAAATTTACCCTGGATTGACAAGCTATATAACAGACCCTCTTTTGTGTCTACATAGAACATAGCAGTTGCTTATCATCATGGGATATATACAGATAGGAGATAAAGCTCAGAGAGGGGTAACTTTTTTTTTACAACCACTCTCCTTCTGACCTACTGATCAGTTGTTGAGGGTCCAGGGAGGTCTCTGGATCTCTAGTATATGATGAATGACAGGTGGAAGAAGCCTGGATCCCCAAATGACCAGGTGGAACAGAACCCCTAATATTCAGCTGCTTAGAATGCAAGGCGAAAAAGAGGTAAACCATTTTTGTATGAGGCTACTGAGATTTGGGGCTACTTGCTTTGGCCTTCAGTCTACCCTGACTACTTTTTCCTGACACTTGGGGTGAAGGGAACAAACTGAAGTATATGGGCCAGTCTTTCAGGTATGAGGGAGAGTAAGGATTCCAGCCATCGTGGGACAAGGTCAGAGTTTGTGTGTGTTTGCTCTGTGTAGTATCAGTCTGCTTGCTATAACTCTTGTAATGAGTGTATTCTGTCCAAAATTAGGATGATAAAGTGAGTCTGCTCTTCTTAGCACTGGAATCATTTGGATGTGAGAGCAGCTGCATGGACACTGAGTGAAAAGTAAGACAACATCAAGTTCACCAGCTATTTTGAGCTTGCCCCGTGTATACGAGTCTGTAGCATAAGACCAAGCTGAGGCACTTGTGGCAGCCTGTGTTTAATGTATCTTAACGTTCTGTGGAGAGAGGAATGACAGATGTTGATGCCCTGCAGTCACAGCTATTAACCACATCATTAATAAACGAATCACTGTATCATTTGAACATCTTTGAAGCAGACTCCTGTATGCTAAGTCCTGCTAAACGACATGGCTTAAAAACCTGGGCACAGAGCTTGCTTATCAGACTAAACTCAGTGTACAGTGCTAGGTTTCTTTTGTAGCAGTTATCTGTGCTTGTGTTTATGTAGAATCATTGGCCAAAATATGTTAGTCAAATGGTTTCCTCGGGTGTCCATCTGGATGACAACAATAGGGGTATTTATAGGAGACAATGGCTGTTTGTACCAGCCTTTTGGTTGTTGAAAGTTTTCTGTTTGACTTGGAGCCTCATGTGACTGCTCTGTTGCACAGGATTCAGTCCATTCTACAGAGGGCCACTCCAGTGAATTTCACCATTCTGTCTGTCACAATCCTTGCCAGGCTACAGAGTACAATCAGACATGACACCAAGACAGTGAAGTCTTTTTCTAGTAACAATGCTGCTAGACATCTAGCCTACCAAATTCCTGTATTTATCCATCAAAAATATTTCCACAACAGTAAAGTAAAAATAGCTGCCATCAGTGTTACCAGCTGCTTGTGATGCTCTGTGTTTTGTGTATGTGTCTGAACCTCACGATGGCCCTACAGGGAAAGGTAGAAGGTTGTGTCAGGAGCTTTGAAATACAGATGAGGACAGTCAGGTATAGAGGTTAAATGAGTCTCCCATGGTCACAAAGCTGGGATTAGAACCCAAAGACGATGGCTCTAGAGTTGTTGGTCCATGTTGCTGTTGCAGAATGCTGCTTCAGCTTTCTCACTCTGTCCAGAGATTTGTAACTTCATCTCTGTAATGGACTCCTGCGTGTGGCAATGAAAATGTTCTTGGTATTGCAGCTTCATGTGTGGGGGTCAGGTAGTTTTCCAACTTGGCTGATGCCTTTTGTGTCATGTAGTCCATAACATTTCACGTCAGAAGGTCCTAAGTTAGCAAGGTGATGGATTATTTTTATTGAAAGGGGTTACTTTGCAGGAGTAAGAATGTTTGCACACGGATGGAAATGCCAGGTGATACTAGATGAAGTAATAGTGCAGCTTGGGGGAGGGGTGGAAAACTTCCTGTCAGAGGACTTAGGAAGGCTTTGTGAAAAAAAGTAGTATCTACCATCCTTTGAATACTTAGCAGCAATTGTCAGGATATATGGCAGGTGGGGAAGGCATTTCTGGGGCAGTAACAAAATCAACAACCACAGGAGGCAGGAGAGGGTGCATCTTATCCTCTGGGCAGCAAATAGTGTGCATGGCTGGAGCATGGAGGATGCATGGCTGGAGCATGGAGCATGCATGGCTGGAGCATGCAGAATGCATGGCTGGAGCATGGAGGACACAGTAGAAATGTGTGAGAAAGGAGGGAGACAGTTGGTGAGAACAGGACCTCGATAGTTATTTGGCAAGAAGATACATTTAGCATCAGGAGGAGGAAGTGAGCATGAAGCTGTATTCAGATGATGGACCCAGCAGCATTTAGCATGAACTGAAGCAGAGGGCAAAAGATGAGGTTATCCTCAGGGTCCACAGACGATCAGCGAAGAGCCCAAGGGCAGTCAGCAAGAGTGGAAAGGGTAAATGAGTACCAGGTCCTCAGAGATGACATTCATAGAATTTTGAAGTGGCTCAATGGTAAGAAGCAGGTAAATGGATTTTTTTTCAATCCAAGTTACTTAATGAGCAGTCTTGACAAATTCCAGTAAGGGCCAGACTCAGAGAAATCAGCGTTGACCTTGGAAATGGCATTGAATAGAGGTCAGCAGGACCTGTGGGAGTCCACCTCCAAATGTCCACATGACTCAGACTAAACCATGTTGTCCACAGTGAGAAGGACTCCCTGGAAAGTTGTCCTTAGAAGGACACAGGTCAAAAAGCCAACGGAACAAAGGGAAAAAAATGTTATTTTAAAGAGAGTATTTGCATGCACTGAAATGAATGGTGTTATGTTAAATCTATAGGGTAGCTTGGTTTTTATTTATTGCTACCAAATTGATTATGATTTCTCCTGGATTTAAACTACTTAAAATATTTCCCAGACTGTGCATACAATAGTGTAGCATGAATCTTAGAAGTTCTTATTAATAAAATCAAACCCAGCCAGTTATTGGGGTGAACACTGGATGGTCAGAGAGACAGAACAAGCCACAGCTATCTCACCTTGCCGGATCCTCAGCTGGTCTTGCTTCCTCAGACTGGAAGCCTCTATGTCCTCATATCCGAATGACTCTCAGCTGAACTGCTGCTAGAAGCCTGAATGCTTAACCAGCCCAAATTCTTCTCCAGGCCAAATGCCTACCCAGGCCAAATGCCTCGAGTTTCTTCACGCCTTATATACCTTTCTGCTCTCTACCACCACTCCCTGGGATTAAAGGCTGGTTTACTGGGATTAAAGGCGTGAGTTTCCAATGTGGCCTTGAACTCACAGAGATCCAGAGGGATTTCTGTCTCTGGAATGCTAGGATTAAAGGCGTGTGCTACCACTGCCTATCCTCATGTTTAACATTGTGGCTGTTCTGTCTCTGACCCCAGATAAGTTTATTAGCATACACAATATTTTGGGGAACACAACACCACCACACATTAGTTCCTGAGGTAGCCTGCCTGGAGCATTGAGAATCTGATGGAATCTCTCCACACACTGGTTAGTGTGGAATAGTGTTAGTGTGGAATCTCTCCACACACTGGTTAGTTCTCCCGTCCACAGACAACGCCCGAGCTATGGCTCCTCAGGAATCTTTCGCCTTTACTCTTCTACCTTATGCAAATATGGACTCTTCCTCATTACTCCCTTCAGAGGCTGCCTCCGAATCCCTGTTGAGGTCCAGCTGCCTCCAGCATCCTGCAGGCTTTAGTGTCGCCCCTGCACACCCAGCTGCTGACCAGGCAGTGAGAGATGTGGGTTCTTTGAAGGCTGGGCCTGGCTGGTGTGCACATTCCTCGCCATAGCTGGTTCTTTTTACTATTAAAAAGCATGAAACATTGTATTTCTACCTAGTTTCAAATCTCCTTAAGGACTGTAGTAATACCATGGTTTTTATGTATTGTTTGTAACATTCCTCCACACTATTTTGGATATTGTATCTGCCGTGGTGCTGATTGATTGAGTGCTCTATCACCAAGAAACTCTTATCTTTATATACACCAATTATAGCATGCTAGCTAGATACGTAGTCAGAATTGTAATGGGTTGGTTATTACCACTGGCTTAGTTAAATGTGTTTATTACTTATTGGCAAGTGAGTCTCTCTGTGGGGTGTGTGTGTGTGTGTGTGTGTTATAGAAACTGAACCCAGGACTTTGAGTATGATAAGTTTGCCTCCTATCACTGAACTGCTCCCTTAAAACTAACTTTTATATAATGAAACCTTACTGTGTAGACTGTAAAAGGAGCAAACAAGGGTCTGGGGAGACAGGTCAGTCAGTGAGGTGCTTTGATATGCAAGCATGAAGACCTTGAGTCCCACCCTAACATCCCTGCAAGAAGATAGGTGAAGTAGCACACACTTGTAATCCCAGCATGGGAAGGTAGATCCTGGGGCTCATGGGCCAGCCAGCCTAGCCGAATCTGTGTGTTTCCTGCCAAGAAAAACCTGTCTCAAAAACAAGGTGGATGGAGTCCTGAGACTTGATTCCTGAGGCTGGCCTATAGCATCTCCAAATATGCACATGTCCATGCATGTATACCCGCATGTGCATGCATGTGCATGCACACGCACATGTGCAAATGGCAGTCCCAACCAGATTTTAAATATGAAGATTGCAAGTTTTGAATAAAATTTTAAGTAGTAAGTAACTTTGGTATTTGTACCTTTGAAACTTAAAAACTAACCACTAACAGGTACTAAATCCCAAGCATTTTACCAAGCCCGCTAAGTGTTTTCCACTTGGATTGTCATAGTCATTTGAAAATAGGTTATATATTTGTAAGTATTTTCATCAATTCTTTGAGAATTTCACACAATGTACTTTGATCAGTGTCCACCCCTCCCTCAACCCTCCCATGTCCACCCTCTCCACTTTCCCCTCTGTATCAACTGAACTTTGAACTTTCCTCTTTATTTTCCCCATCAAGGCCAGTTTGTGTTGCCCAACTCCTCTTGGGAGCAGGGCCTGCCCTGGAACATGGCTGACCTACTAGGTCATTAAAGAAAACTGACTTGACCTGTCCCAGAAGATGTCAAATGCTGACAGGGCATTTCACGCCCACCTCCCCATCTCACCACCCCTCATACTGGGATTTTGTCTGACTTGAACTTGCACAGATCTTGCGCAACTGCCCTGTTGTGTGTAGAAACTATCATTTCCTGGGTGTCATCTACCACCTCTGGCTCTGACGGTCTTTCTGTCCCCTCCTCTGTGGGACCCCTGAGCCTTCTGACGGGAGTGTGTGCATTCCATTAGGGCTGAGCACTACACAGCCATCTGTTCTCTGCACTTCGAGCAGTCACAGGTCTCTGTGTTAACTGCTGCCTTCTGAGAGGATCAGGTAGAAGGAACAGCAATTGCTCTAATTGTTCTAGAAAGTGGGGAAAAAATGAGGATGGAAGCCCTGAGTCACATCGTTAGTAGCACTGAGAGGCTCTCTGTTGTTATAATACTGCTGTCTTTGTAGTCGTGGGGTTGGGTAGATGGCTCAATGGGTAGTGTTTGCTGTGCAAGCATGAGGATTTGAGGGTAGAACCCAGCATCTCCCAAAAATGGTGGGTGTGGTGTCACACACCTGTGATCCCAGCACCAGGGAAGCAGACACAAGTGGGTCCTGGGCGCTTGTTGGGCAGGCAACCAATCTAGTCAGTTAGTGAGCTCTAAGTTCAGTGAGAAACTCCATCTCAAAAAAAATGAGTATAGAGAAAAATAGTCATAATGATCTCTGGCCTCTATGTGTGCACACCCATGTACACACATATGCACACCACACACATGTTCAGATGGAACCTCCAACTTACTCCTGCTTGATCAGAAAGCCCCATTCCTCTCTCTCCAAACCCCACCCTCTCAGAGAATCTCCACAAAGAAAAGGCACCAAAAAGCCCGGTTCCGGCAGCTCCTCCCCTGAAGTTGCCAGTAGCCCAAGACCCCACCTAAAGCAGTCAGGTTTTGACCATACTTGGGCACAAACCCAGCTTGTGGTGGATTCGTCATCACTGCACTCCCCCCTGCACCCCCACCTACATGGTGTGTAAGCTCTCTGCTTTAGTTCTGGTACGCGACTTCTCTGGCCCCAGTCTCTGGGACTGGAGGACTCACCCAGGAGTTGCTTTGTTCAAATAAACCTGTTCTTCTACTTTTTTAATTAGGCTTGATCTGGCGACTTCATAAGCTGAGAAACCTATTATTGATTTACAGAAAACCTATTAATACACATGTGCATTCATACATACACACAAAGTTTATAGTAGCAGTTATTGAGAAGTGCCAATGAGAAAAAGATGCTCTGAGAAACAAAGAAAGCTAACCATGATCTCTACTAATTGTTTATCCATTACAGAGATGCATTAAAAATGCAATCCTCAGAAGTCTGAGGATTTTCATTCCAGCCACTCTTTGATATAGTAATAACAGAGTTGTAATTAATTATCTTATTGTGGCTATTTTGTTTCTACACCAGAAATTTATCTGGAAATTATAGTGCAACAAATTGCTGCTAGAGTCATGATGGTAGTAATTACATCAATGACATAATTGTAGAAGTAGCAAATGATGAGGTTACGTAGAGGGAAGACTGCTTCAGTAGAGTAGCAAATGCCTTCTGAATGCAAGGCAAGCCAGGAAGGAAAGAGGCCGAATTAGGAATTTGTAAGATATGAAGATGGGTGGAGTTTCATGAATGTTTGGGAAATTAAAAATTGAATTGGCCAGGTTTAACTCAGAGTTCTCCCCCCCCCCTTTATCAGACATTACTGGTGCCATTAGCACTGACATTGAGTTTTAGTCAAATACTGTTGGTCTCTGGAGAGGCTGCACTGACCAAGGTGAGACTTGAACCATCAGCAGCTTTGTGGCTCTTCCTGACTCAGAACTATTTCTGTGATCCTCATGAAAAGGTTAGCTCTTGCTGAGAACATAGTAAGAAGTCGGCTATCCATACTCCTAAGTACATTGTTTCCATTTACAATAGCTGGGAAAGCCTGAGACGGGAAGGGCTGGCTTGGTAGGTCAAGTACTCTGTAGCCCTGAGGTGAACTTTGAATTGTTTCTCAGAGAACAAGACATTCTGTTCATGGTTCAGGAATCCAGCCTGACCATCTGATGGCTCAGCATCATATGCCACCAGCCAAATCCCCACCTTGCAGGCTGGTGGGTGGCATCCTGGATTTTGTCATTAAAGTCTCCTTCTTTGGGCTGGGGAGATAGCTCAGTTGGTAAAGCATTTGGTGTATAGGCATAAGGACTTCAGTTTGATCCCCAGAACCCAGGGAAAAGAGCTGGGTGTCATGCACTTATAATCTCAGCATCAGGGAGATAGAGGCAGGAGGTCAGTGGGCCTCACTCGTCTCCCAACCTGGCCAAATGCTCCAGATCCCAGTGAGAGACCCTGTCTCAAAAAAAACCAGGTGGGTAGCACCTAAGGCTGACCTCTGACCTCCATATACATGCACACGTTTATACATACATGTATGCACAATTCTCATTCATTGTGTTGTAGAAAAGATAACGTGGATTTTGGTCTTGATGGGTCCCATGTCTTCTCTGCCTCTCATCAGCCTTGTGGTCCTGAAAAGTTACTCAGCCTTGATGCTGCTGGCAGGGCAAGCCCACCTGGGAGCTCAAGGGAGGCTAGCACTGATAATGTAGGTGTGGAACATTTTCAAGGGACCTGGGCTGTGTGGTTTAGTTCTCAGAGTAGTAGTCCAAGGTAGGAGGTGGGGGCAGGTCCAGGGAAGGTAGTGACGATGATGAGGTGGGAGGCTGGTGGGTAGATGTATGAATGACAAGCACTGGTGCCCGTTTCAGTTTCTTTTAGCTTTCTGCCAATGATCCCTGTGTGGAAATAACAGAGCCCCACATGAAGGGTGACCCTCACTAACGTGGATTGTCATATCTCTACAGGTGGGTTCCACTACGCTTGGTTAAGGGTGGGGGTGTGGCATGAAAAGCCAGAGGAGCCTCAGAAGGAACAGGGACACCAAAGAAGGTCAAAGCTCAGTCATCAGGTGCCCCCTATGTTGCCCCCCTGGGCCATTTTCCCTGGGCTACAGCCAGGTCCTTTTTGTTGGGCTTGAAATGAGGTCTACAATGTGTGGTAGAAAAACAAGACTTTGTTTCTTTCTTGGTTAACTTTAAAAGAGCCACTTCCCCTCACCACTCCTTCATATCTTACACCAGGAGAGGAAAAAGTGGCTTGAGGCAAAACCTGAAGTGGGCAGAGTATAGGCCAGGGCGGGCTTCACTGAATTCAAGGGATTTGAAGGTTTTTCTTAAGGTAGAGACATTGGGGGGGGGGGGCAGGTTTGGTTCCCTCCTTTCTTTGTTGGGGTGGAAGAAAACCAGAGTAAGCCTGAATTTAGGGTTTAACGAATAAAGAAGGAAATGTGGGCCACAAGACCTGAAACGTCCGCGCTGTGCCTGTGTATATCGACAATAGTGAACTCTGTTCTGTGATGCCATGGGTGATGAATGCTGCTTCCCTTTTGAGTGAGGGCCACATCACAGCCACAGCAGAATCTGGCCACCAAAGCTGCCATGGCACACACCCACTTCGATACCTTTGTCGTCCTAAGAGCAGAATTTTGGTGACAAATGTGGATGCAGCAAAAGGTAACATTTCTGTATTTTCAAGTGATTTCTTTCCAAAAGAGAGTGATGTTTGGAAGACCTGGGAATACCTTCCTAGGCATCATAAGATCCTTGGTGGTGATATGGTGGACTAGCTCAACTTTTCCTCCCTGGATTGAGTTCAGTAAAAGAACCTAAAGTAGAAGCCTTCATCAGAAAAACAATGAAGGGTCTTGAGAGATGGCTTGGTGGTCAGAGTACAGGCTGCCCTCACAGAGGACTGGAGTTTGGCTCCTAGCTCTCACATGACAACTACCAACTCCTTTAACTCCAGTTCCAGGAGGCCCAACACCCTCTTCTGGTTTCTGAAGGTACTGAGCACATGTGGTAAACAGGGAGATGAGCAGGCATGCATGTACATGTACACACAGACCACACACACACACACACACACACACACACACACACACACACACACACGAATGTAAATAAAATTAAAACAAAAAAATGAAATACAAGCACTATTAGTCCACTTTAATTGCCCTATTCTCTACGGTATTCTGTCCAAAGCTTGTTAACATGTAAACTCTCACCTTATCTTCATGCCATTGTGCCAAGCTAATGGACGTGTGCAAGAGGAGGTGGTTGGTGCTGAAGGGCTTGTCTGAGCTCCTGAAGGTGATGCTTTCTGATGTGGAGGGGCATGAATGCGTGTATGCAGCTGAGAGTTCCTGGGGACTAAGCTTCCACACCTTCTACTGAAGGTGTGAGCATAAAGTAGAATACTGCAGATTAGTTTATACATTATTGCAAAGCAGTTTTCTTGAGTCCTAGGGATGTCAGGAACATAATTCCACAATTAGTTCCTCCCAGTGACAGAGTCTGGTCAAGCAAGGAGATGTTCTGAGTGTCCAAGTGTGTTAGGACTCGTTAAATCCTAAAAGGGTGAGCAAAATTGGTGTTTTAGCTAGCATATTAGTGTGGTGATATATTGTGTACCCTAATAAAATTTTCCTGAAGATCAGAGAGACAAAGGAACAAGCCACCTCTTACCTCTAGGACTCCTCAGCCTGAGCAGCTTTCCTCAGGTGAAAGACTTTAGTTCCTGTCTCCTCACACCTTATGTACCTTTCTCTGTCCACCGTATCACTTCCGTTTTAGTGCTGGGATTAAAGGCATGTGACTTCCCAAGCAAAGGCACGAGACCTCAAGTGCTGGGATGAAAGACGTGCCACCACCGCCTGTCTCTGTTTCTCTCCTAGACTGATTCAGTCTCATATAATCCAAGGTGGCTTTGAACTCACAGAGATCCAGACAGATCTCTCTGCCTCTCGAATGCTAGGATTAAATGTGTGTGCCACCACTCCCTGGCATCTGTGTTTAATCTAGTGGCTTGCTCTGTCCTCTGGTTTTCAAGCACATTGTGTTAGGGTTTACAGTGTATCACTACACATTAGCACATTGTGTTAGGGTTTACAGTGTATCACTACACATTAGCACATTGTGTTAGGGTTTACAGTGTATCACTACACATTAGCACATTGTGTTAGGGTTTACAGTGTATCACTACACATTAGCAGCATAATATTAAATTGATATCATAGTGGGGTTGAGTGATAGTTTTAAATGTGTGTGTTCCCGTGGAGTCTCTCAATTAGTGCGCACAGGATATATGTGGTTGTTTGGGGATCTAGAAGCAACATTTTACATTTTGAATGATGGCTCTGAACCTCATTGCCACAGCTGCCTCTCCTCCCGCATTGCGGGGCTACCTGGACTTGTTTGGTGCCAAGTTCAAGTCAGAAGTGTGTCTCCAGGTGGCAGTACAGGCACCATGGAGTCCAGTCTGCTTTAGACACGGCTCCCCCCGTGACGGACAGTTGCATGGAGAGTGGACACGCACCCTCCCTAAAGGGTGAAAAATCACCTTAAGTGAAAAGTGTCCTGAATTCCTTGAAATTTTAGGCTTATTTTTATCTATATTTGTACACATCTGTGTGAGTGTATGCATGTGTATTTATGTATGTGAGTGTATATGTGTGTATGTGAGTGGATGCGTGTGGGTGTCCATGGAGGCCAGAAGAAAGGATCAGCTCCTCTGGAGCTGGAATTACAGCCCTTGTGAGCTATCTAACGTGGGTGCCAGGAACTGAGCCTGGGCCCTACAAGAGCATCAGCTGCCCATAAATGCTAGGACCCCTCTCCAGCCTCTTAAATTTTTTTTAAATGGATCTTTGCTCCCTCTTCCCTTCTCTTCATCCCAGGGAGCAACAATAAAACCCAGCTGAAGATGAATTTGTCACCTGTTTGCTTTATTATGCATTGGGACTCCTGATTTCCATACTGAAAACTGCCCATTTCAAATACCAAACGGGGTGACAGATGGCCTAGAGCTAAAAGCTTGCCCCAAAGCAGCTTGAGTTTGATCTTGGGAGCCCATGCAAAGATGGAGGAATGAATCGGTTTCACAGAGTTGTCCTCTGGCCTCCACACACACACGGTGACGATGATGATAAATGTACTAAATAGATAAACAAGTCTGAACAGGCTTGCTTGCCCAACCCAGCATTCTTGGAGGTCTAGCCATCTCTTGCGTGGCTGGAGTGTTTGGTGCTTTGACAGAGCCCTCTGAAAGATTCATAAGCTCCTTTTCATCTCCCACAGCTACTCACAAGGACTTGTCATTTTAGGAAATGCTGCTAAATGTGCGCTGTGGTTTTGCTTTTGCTTCAAGTGTCCCTGATTTGCCAAGGTGCATTCTTAGTGCTAAGGGATGGACTATCTCAGCCAGGCACTAAAAGCAGCAGGTGGGACAGAGGGCAGAGGGTAGAAAAGTCAGAGCCACTCTGCCTTGGGGAAGGTCATACTCGGTGTCGCTTAATGTCAGCAGGAACTAGTGAACAGTGGCTAAAAGGATGAAGGGGCATTGTGGGAACACAGCAGGCAGAGAAGGGGTGTCTGAGGGGTCCTTGAGGATCTGCAGTGGAGCCCAAGGGACAGCATGGGGCAAACATGTTGGGAAAGTTGGAGTAGGGTGAGGTAGAGGGAGGGTGAGGGCCTCTGGGCCTCCCCCAGTTGGTGATGGGAGCCAGTAACATACCATGGCATGTCATCATTAGAGGGTTTAGGGCACAGAGAAGTGGACAGAAGTGTGGGCATGAATCCTGGCTCTCCAGTTGCTTGCTCTGTGCCACAGGCAAGTGTTTTGGCTCTGAAAGGAGCCTGGTATGTAAGCATTGGGGATGAAGTAACACTCAAGGCTGTCGGACTCTGCCTTGAGCAGTAGACAAGCTGGCTGGGGTTGGGAAGAACCTGCAGTTAGGACCTGGCGTGCATGGCTTTTGTGGGGATCTGGGTAGAGTTTCCAGGGTAGTGGGTCCCTGAGATCGGGGAGGAGGGGTCTGTGGTTACTCTTCTGTGGCTCTTCTGTGCTTGCCTAGGCAGTGCGCCTTGGTGATGGCATAAGAGCAGAACTGGGAAGTGTTAGGAGGCTTGGAGACATTTCTACAGTATCTTCAGGTTTTTGGAAACATGATTATAATGGTGCCCATTGATCAATGGGGGGATATGTAATTGAACCCCGGTTGGCCAGTCTTCCCTGCCAATTAAGAGGAAATTGCAATTTTCCTAGAGTTTTAGGAAGGCTTATGTAGGTTTCTTTGGAGATTGTGACAGATAACATGGCAATTTCACCTTGGTCTTAAAACTCCATTAGGCTCTATGTCTAAACTCTCGTGTTTAGAAAAATTCTTTTTTGAAGGACAAGTGAGTTAGCCCAGGATGAATGTCTTTCTGGCAATAGAAAGTAAGTACTAAATTCCACAAGGGAATGGAAGCTGTTGGCAGGGGATTATGGGGAACCTAGGCTGTTTGCAAAGCAATTCAACAAAGTATATAGAGGCAATAGTGTGTGTGTGTGTGTGTGTGTGTGTGTGTGTGTGTGTGTGTGTGTGTGTGTGGTGGGGGTAGCCCTATTTTTCTTTTTCTTTTGCCAACCAGGTTTGTCACATGGACTAGTAATTTAGATAGAACAGCGGTGAATCATTGCTTAGAATTTCTCATTTAATTTTATCCTAGAAGACATTTCTTTTCCAATTCTTGAGCTGGAGTTATCATTAATGAATTAAACATTACAAAGCCCAGAGCACGACTAATTCATTTTGAAATAAGTAGACATCTAAATCTGAAAAAGAAACCTTACATTTTTTTCAGCGCTGTTTAATATTTTTAAGCTGACACAATGTGGAGAATGGCCTTGATTTCCCATTATGATTAGGGGTCTCCATGGGGTATGTATGCTGGGAACTCAGCTATAGTTTGAGGGATGATATTGTGACAAGACATGAATATCTTGTGTCCATCCCCAGGACCTGTCACAGAGTTCCTAAATCTTTGTGATTTCATGAGCAATTTTCGGTAATGAGAGAGAGAAAAAAAATGTATGTGTGTGTTCGTATTGCACATGTGTGTGTGTGTGTGTGTGTGTGTGTGTGTGTGTGTGTATGTGTGTGCATGGGTGCCCATGCATGTAGAGACCAGGGGTCAACCTCAGGGGTTATTCCTCGTGTGCCACAAACCTTGTTTTTTGAGACAGCGTTTTTCACCTGCCTGGGACTCACCAAGTAGGTTAAGCCAGCTGGCCGGTGAGACCCAGAGATCTGCCTTCTCTTCACCTTCCTAGTGCTGGGATTATATGGGTTTGGGGACCTAACACGTGCTTGTTTGCACAGGAATCAGTTTACTGAGGAAGCCATTTTCCCTGTCTCCAAGAGGATCCTAGTGAAAAGTCTGGCCATTGTGTTGGTTCCTAAACTCAGCTTCTGAAACTCTGAGAACATCTTTTATTGTAGGGTGAGAAAAGAGCCCTTTTCTCCACTACACCTGAGCTTTTGCCTGTGAGGTACCTTCAGTGGACTCTCAAGAGCCTTAGAGTGGAGGGAATCATCAAAGGAACCACCATGCTGTCTAAACTTAGGGAATCCCAGCTTCACTCTGGACCCGCTGGCCAACTGCAATTCAACCCACCCTATATAGAGGAACCTCCATGGACATCACAGTTGGCCTGACTAAAGAGTTTCCAGTTGGTGGATGTGTTGCAAGTGTTGTGAGGGTGATGCCCAGGGAGACCAAGGTGCCGTGTGCTCCTTACCTGCATGCCTTGCCCTGCATGTCTTCTCTATTTGACTAGTCTGCATTGATCCTTTATAATAATACAGTAGTAATGAAAGTTTCTTGAGCTCTGTGAGCCATTATCTAGAATATTACTGAAATTGAGAGGAGAGTTATAGGAACCTCCAGTCAGATGTAACCTTCAACCAACATCTGCAGTGTGGACAGCCTGTGGGTCTGACTCTGCTCTTAACCTACATGGGATGTAGAAATGTCAGGTGGTTAGCGTTACAGTTGAATTGAACCATCGATCCCCGATCAGTGTCCAGGAAGCTGGAGAACTGGTGTGACCATGTGTAACATGGGTTTGGAACGATCCACTGGCACCTGATGTGTTCTCAAGGGCACACAACTGAAGACAAGGACTGCTCCTCCCATAGGCTCGGTTAGTCGCCAGCAGTTCAACAGGGAGTGTGAGGGCCAGTGGGCTCCTCCTTGATCCGTGGTTGGCTGTTGATAGGCCCAATGTGCTGTAGGCCTATTGCAGGGACTCGGCTTTGTGAGGGCATTTCATTGCCTTTCTCTGTATCTTACGGCTCTTACATTCTTTCTGGCCCCTCTTCCACCATGCTTCCTGAGCCTTAGAGGGGGTGGTATAAACGCGCTGTTCGGGGCTGAGCACTCAACTGTCTCCTGTTCTTGGCACCTTGAGTAGCTGTGCATCCCTGCGGTCACCGACATTCACTGAAAGGGAAACTTCTCTGGCTAAGCCCTTTCTTGTGCCCGTCCTCTCCAGCTCTTTCCTTGCAGTCCCACTCTGTCCCGGACACCACCAGTGGCCCCGTCAACTTCTTTCTTTGCTATTTGCCGCTGTTTCCAAATTGACGTGTTTGTGTGATTCTTGTTACATTAATGTCCTAGGCATCTATGAACCACATAGCATAAATGAGTGAAAACAGGCTCTCGTGTATGAGTAGGTGGATGTCCAAGGCTGTGCCCTGCCCAAGCCCACAGAGAAGACTCCTTCCTTGGCTTTGTAGCTTCCCACATTGTTAGCAATCCTTGGTGTTCCCCAGGCTGGAGATATTCCACTGCTGGCCGTCTCTATCGTGGGGCCATCTCTTGGTTATGACCTTTCTATTGACAAGAACACTCCTCAAGCTGGACGAAGATCCAATCCTACTTTCCATGACTTCATCTTAATTAATTATACCTTTAGCAACCCCACTTCCAAATGAGCCGACATTCTGAATTACCAGGGACTGTAGGATTCCAGTATATCCTTTGAGGGACACAACCTCCTCCCATAGTTTGAGATCCATCCACACTTCAGTTCATCTCAAGACAGCATATGGCCGCTTGGATGGCATGCAACTCTCCCCAGAACTCTGAACTGAGCCGTTGGCTGTTTTTAATGACTCTATCATGGTATCCTGGGAATGGGGTGTGTTAAAATCCTGAAGCACTTTGAGGCAACTTCAAGTTTGCGTTTGTTCAACTCTCCTCTTATGCTCCATTGCTGATTTCACTTAAGCCAGCTGAGCTTGCAGCCCAGGAGCTCAGATGGGGCCAGTGGGGAGTACTGGAGCCCTTCCTGTTTTACTCGAAACAATTGGTTTTATCAGAACCACTGAGATGGGAATTTGAGCAGATGCATCCTCTGTCCCATTCTGCAAGGTAGAGCGAGCACATGTCTGCAACTGAACGGCGCCTGTGACTGGTGGGTACCTGAGGGAGCTGCCCACACTTGTCTGTAATATGGAATTGTGCTGTGAGACTCTTCAGAGGGGCCCCTGTGGATTAGAGAATGCCTTTTCTGCTCTTCAGTTGACTTCAGCCAGGGCAGAAGAAACCTGGAGTTTCCCCAGGTGTGGTTCACAACCCAGGGACAAGCCAGGAGACCCCAGCACTCATTCTGGTTTTGATCTAGTCGTGCCAAACAACATGTCTTTCTTATTAAAGTGGGTCCCAGTTCTCTCGTCTCTGTGAAAATAGGGGAATTTGCTGAGTCATGATGTTTGCCAGGCAATTAATAGGGTGCTATGTGAGAGCCTCTGGCAGCTTTCATGGAAACAGTAGAGGTGATCATGAGGACAGCCACTTTAACCTCATCTGCAGGGGATTGAGAGACCTAGGCTGGGACTGAGGGACCAATTAAGAACAAGTCTTCAGTGCAGAGGGCCCACTGAGGTCTTGACTCTTGGACCAGCTAGACTTAGGAAGGAGTCCTGAAGGTTTGCCCAATGAGAAATTAGCCTGCAGGAGATGGGGGATGTGAGCAAGCTTCAGAGTCATGAATTGCTATGAGAAGTCTAGGGAGGTGAGATGGGAGAATAGTTCCAAAGGAGGCTAGATATCAGGACAGAATCCACATCTTAGTGTGCATGGATACAAAGCATACAGGTCTGGGTGGCTTGGGGGCAGAGGGGCTGACAGAACTCTAGTCAGCTTCAGATATAGACAGCTAAGGTGCTAACAAAGGCTTCCTGTGTCCAGTAGATGTGGATAAGAGGTCACAGCTACTCTGTATGTGGGTGGGCCCAACTGGAATCTCAGAGAGTGTCCCAGAACTGCAGAGTTACCTCTGTTCGTGTGGGGGCTGCTTTTGGAAGTGGCGTCTGAGGCTTGAATAGCGGATTCTGATTATGTTTCAGGCTGGACCAGCTTGGGTCTTTCTAATCCCCCGAGAGGGTTAACTAGCTTTGTTCATTTTAAGAGACTTAGCACCGACACAGCTACATGTCGGGCTGACTTGCCGACTCCTCAAGTCGGGGTGTGGTGTCTGCTGCTGCTGTTTTAATGTCCACTGATTCAGCCTCACAGGGCAGATGCACGTCTTGGGAAACAATTTTTAGGTTCACGTTTAGATGCTTCCAAGACAACCACTTTAAATAACTGTTGATGAAAAAGGATCTTCAACAGGCTGGTACCTGAAACAGTGTGAGCAGAGCCAAACTCCTGCTTTGAATGGCTGGCCAAACCAAGGGGGCTATGGAACTGTGGTATGAGATTTCTTTGCTACTTTTGTGCCCTTCGTGACCCTAACAAGACCATGAAGCAGAAGGGCGGGCCATTTCAAGGTGACACCAGAAGGTCAGAGGAAGCCCTGCAGCAACAGTGGGCTGTGGGAGCGTTTTCTATCCTGTTACTACTTACATTGAAAATGCCTTTTTTTTTTTTTTTTTTTTTTTTTTTTGTATGTGTGAAAATTTGCTTTGTTTTCCAGGATTCAAACAAGAGTGTTCAGAGGCCCCAAGGGCATAGAAAAATGTGACAGCTTTTCATATAAAAGTTATTTTAGTTTCACCGTGAAAATAACATCACGTGGATCCAGTGGGTCACATTCTTGAGGAGAAAGCATTGACAGCCCCAGTTAGATGAGGTGACCGTGTCGTGCCATCTCACACCCGTAAGTCTTTGTTCTAGTTCCCTTTCTGTTACTGTGATAAAACACCCTGAACACACAAGCTTAAAGCAGTTTATTTTAGCTCACAATCCCAGGTCACAGACCGTCACACCAAGGAAGGCCAGCGGCAGGGCGTAGAAGTGTGTGCGCACGCGCTCGTGCTCAGCTTGAGTTCTCCACTTCCACACGGCCAGTCCCCTTCCCCAGTGGGCTGCGTCCTCCCATAATAACTAACTTTGGACAGTTCCCCACCGACATGACTACAGGCCAATTCCACACAGGTAATACCTCATTAAGACCCTTCCCAGGTGATGTGATTCCAGTTTGTGCAACAACGAAACTTTATAAAAACCATCGTAACTGTCGTTTTATTTTAGTTTTTGAGACAAAGTCTCATATGCCTCAAGATGGCCTTGAATTTGCCCTGTAGCCAAAGATGACCACTAATGCTGGTATTAAAGGTGAAAGCCACCATATCTGGCTTGAGGTCTTAGTTTTAAAAGCTGAAAATGAAACAGTTTCTATGCTTTGTTATAATGTCGGGGGCAATCATGACAGGATTTGAAAGCTGGGGTGTGACAGAACCACTCTGTAGCGGCTGTTTGCACCTGGGGTAGAGGGTCAGGTTCTCTCCCTTCACTGCTGTATCTGTTCTCATTCACCCAGGGCTCTGATTGAAAAATGCCGGACTCCCCTTCTTTTACTGCGTAATTAATTGAAAATGTTGTCGCTGTGCCTCTGGAAGAGGACAATTAGGAGAAGAAGGGCCGGGCATGAGGGCGTTTGTAAATAATGCTTAGGTGATGCTATTGTGATAATTATGGCTGTTTGAAGATGGCTTTTATGGCGAGTCCTCAATTTTCCTGTCACTTCCCCCTGGGTTCTTCCACTTAAGTAGGCACATTTGTCACTGGCACTGGCCAGTCAGGGGTCGAAGTCCCTGGAGGATTTGGCAGCTCCCTGAATTTATTTTGTGTTTTCTGTGGCTAATTCTCCAGGTCCTCAAGGGTACCAAGGTGGCTCTGCACTGTGTGGGAGGCCATGAAACCAGAAAGCACAACAGAGGGAACATGAACTCAGGCTAAACACCCCCGTTTCCAAGTGCGAGCGTGGCCATCTGTGTGAGCCTTCCTGTCCCTGTAACCAAACACCTGTTGGAAACAGCTTAAAGGCGGAAAGAGTTTTTAGCTCCTGGCTTCAGGGGGTTTGGCCCATGATTGTATGTCCTGTGTGGTTGGGCAGAACCTCACGGTGGTGGGAGCCTGTGGTGAAGAACAACTTTGCCTTGTAGAGAAGAGTGAACAGAGAGTACAGGAAGGGTCCAGCACAAGGTGTAGAACTCATGAACTGGCTTTGTCCAGCCATACCCCACCTCCTAGAGCTTCCACCACTTCCCAAAATGGCCCACCAGCTGGGGACCAAGCCTTCAGTACCTGACACTGACAGCCCAGTCTGCAGACCAGTGAGCTAGTTGTCTCAGCCAGACATGTTCATGGGCTTAAGGGTCTCAGCCATGACTGTCTGGGACTCACATCCCGAGCCTGGGCCCCACCTCATCCATTCCTTCTTGGCCTAGCCTTGGCTCTGGGTGCTGGAGGTGACATGCAGGATAAAAACTCTCCTGCAGACAAGCCCACAGGGTCTTGGGAATGATTCTTGGGTCCCCAGTATTTCTACTTTCCCAGGCCCAAATCCTTGATGTTTTGGCAAGTGTGTTTTCCCAACTTGGGTATTTTGTTCAGCATCTAGTGTTCAAGAGTCTTGATCGCCGGGCCTGCTCTCAGCATTTCTGCTCACCATCTCAGAAGCAAATTTCAGAAAGCAGCCAGTGAATTGTGTTAATGAGTCTTTTGGAAGCTTTTAGAATCAGCTCTTGGGAAAGCCCTGAGGAGGTCATCACGTCTCTCACTTTAGGGATGCAAGCCCTGTTGCCCAGTGAGGTTACATAACTTGTCTGGAGTGGCACACCCAGCTGGTGGCACAGCCAGGGTTAGAACCCAGGGATCTTTTGGTACCTGAAAGTAGGGAAATATTCGCTGGCGTTATTAAAGTGTGAGGAAAAGGGAGCACGTTGTTTCCAGTTTAACCAGTGCAGTGGTTGCTTAGGCTCCCCCCACCCCTCCCCTATCCTTCTTTTAGAGATAAAATCGGTCTGTAGTCCTGGCTAGTTGACTGGCCTGAAACTCTTGAGAGATCCACCTGCCTCTGCCTCCCACATGCTGGGATTACAAGTGTGTCACACCATCCTGCCCATCACTTTAGTTTTGAGGCTGTGATGTTGCCAAACTAATGATATATTGAGTATTGATGTGGGAGGCCCCAGCCTCTGGCGGCAGTACCACCCCTGGGCTGGTGGTCCTGGGTAGTGTAAGAAATCAAGCTGAGCAAGCCATGGGAAACAAGTCAGTAAATAGTGTCCCTCCTTGACTTCTGCTTCAGTTCCGGTGCCCAGATCCCTGGCCTGCCTTCCTCAATGATAGACTGTGATTTGGAGGTATAAGCTGAAATAAACACCTTTCTCCTCAGGTTACCTTTAGTCAGTGTTTTACCCTAGCAGCAGAGAAACACATTAACATACCCTTTTTATGGAAAAACTTTACAAAATACAGTAGCTTGCTTTTCTGAGCTAATGACCACAGCTGCCTCTCTCGGGTCCCTTTGGGGTATGAAGGGACTCTTGCTGTACTTAAGATTGTCATTCCTCCTTCAGACTGTAATCCTGTAGGATGGCGGTTCAGGAGCTTGGGTACTCCAGGCCCAGGAGCTCTGCAGTTCCTTTTAGCAGTTGCCCACTTCGCCCCCACCATTAGCTCCTTTAACTTATCTCCTCTCTTGAGTTCTTCCACGTGACCTTCCCGAGCCCTTTGTGATGCTGTTTTGCAGACAGCGCCAATGAGTTCTCTGCAGTCTGCGGAGGTCATGGAGCTTGCTGCTCTGATGCCAGTTGCATTCCGATACAACATTGATCCCCACTATTTTCACATCAGATTGAACACAGACAAAGGCTTGGCAGTGAGATTTGCCTGGCACTGTTTATTCTCTTCCATTGTTAAAGTAGCCATGATTCAGCACTGGATTCTGATGCGTTAGTGAAGGGGAGAGAGGAAAAGGGCGGAGGAGAGGAAGAAAGACAGAAATGGTGGAGGTAGAGAAATCCCAAATTAGCAGTAACCCTTACAACCTTCTGATGGCCCAGGCTCAAATAACCCTCTACCCCAGAAGATGGCAGCTGGGACTAGCAGCTGCCACCCCTAGCCCTCTTTGTAGTCTTAGGGAAGAGAGAAAGAAGCCATGGGAAGTCACTAAAAGCATGATTTCCTATGATTTTGACGTGATTGTGTTCAACACAGAGGAAATGGATGTGACCTGTCATAATCTTTTCCTTGAGACTTTGCTGTGAATGTGTGTCTCTCTCAAATCGAGAACTTCCCATTTTCCCCATGGACTTTCTCCCTTAGTTTGGGGGGAAGCCCCACGGAGGACACTGACTCATCTCCCAGGGATCAGTTTAGGAGCTATGGTGCCATTCCAGCCAGCCGGACAGAAGCATTAGTCACTCAGCACCCTGAGCGTGGGGGCAATCACATTAGTGTCTGCAGACACGGTCATTGCTCAGGTGTGCCAGAGAACAGGGGGACGGAGGGGGCTTTCTTCTCAGATTCTCAGATGTCTCTTGAGAATTGGTGAATATTGTTTTTGTGTATGTCCTTATGTTCCAGTTTGGAGGAGAAACAGATACTTGTGGAGTTTCTTCCTGTGAAGCCACTGTTTCCAGACGATTGTCCTGACAGCCTCTTGGCTCCTTGGGTGTTCTGGGCCGTGATGTGATAGGCTGCCCATCACCTAGTGCGCCCTGGCCTTTGACAGTAGGTGACACTATCTGCTTTTTGCAGGTGTCACAGGGAAGATGTTGTAGATAAAACTTTTTTTTATAAATCATAAGATGTCAGGCAGGTGCTGCCATTAGATTTTCAGTGGGATTTCTGGGTCACGGCTGGAAAGATGACGGCCTAGAGAACCAGCTCGTTATCTTCAGGCACAAGAACAGATGGGGATCCTGGCTGTGTAAGACTCTGGGATGGGGAACAAATAGGGACACCTGTTCTACTGTCATGTGACTTCTTATTGGTCATTTAACTATTTGGGTTTAAATAGAAACTTCTAGGCTTGATTTTATATTGGCCACACTAAGTGGATCTGTGTTTTCAGACTGTCTGGTACAGTGTCTCAGTTTAAAGCTGACTCTGACCCTTCCTGTCTGAGGGGCTCTGGTGGTGTATTTATCTGTAGGCAGATAAGATGGCCTGCTCATTCTGTCCCTGCTCCTGTCCCTCTCCCTTTGGACTGGGCAGCTCAGGAGACTGGCCAGGACACACTTGGGTATGAGTTCTGGGGGCCACCTGGGTGAACCTTCCTCAGTGTGAGCTGGAAGGAGTAGCTTGGGCCAGCTGTAAAATTGCATGCTGCATTTTTAACGTCCCCATTTCTAGGTACTATTTGCCAGTCCTGATGTGAATATTTATGTTTTTCATAGAAATGGTGCAAAGTGAAATCCTCTTTTCCTGATATTCCCTCAGTACAAATTTTTCTATGCTCCAAACAGCTATATGGAGCTCGGGTCTACCTTTCAGTAGCTTGAGTTTTATTGGCAATTAGAGCTGGCCACCAATTTGGTGGAATTATAACAGCCGTTTGAGTTATTTTTAACTGGAGACCTATAGGAGAATTATTTTAAGGATGTGGAGTAATTGTTGAAAGTGCTCAGAGAACTTTTGTTCCTTCTCCAGTTTCACTTAAAACTATTAAAGAAAAATGGTGGGATTGGAATCGTGACAGCACCCTGCCAAGTGGCTGTTGTGTGCCAGGCGATACGCTGTGCGTGGGCTTTGCTCGGGTGTAAGGCGGTGCTCCGCTCTTCCAGGAAGGAGGCATGCAGGCACAGCGAGGCAGGTCGCTTGACCAAGCCAGTGTCTTGTGAGAGGAAGGCTTGCCATGTGAGGCCCGGCGGCGGCAGCTCTGACTTGTAGGCTTTCATCACTGCGGTGTTCCTGACTCGGGTAAAACCCGCAGTTGGGAGGTGGAAGGAGAGGGCCTCTTTTAGAGACGGCGAGTGGAATGGTTGATGCTCCTCCGTGTCTCCCTGACAGTGTGGGCAGAGAAGCATCGGATTTAGTGTCCAAGCAATACAGGTGCTGAGCTCTGAGAAATGTGGAGCATGGTCCTACATCCCACAGAACTTGCCAGGGCTTCCTCAAGGGGCAAAATGCCTCCTAAAACTCAGTTGATGAGGGAGATCCATCTGTCTGAGGGATGGGAGTGAGAAACTACAGCATAGCAATGTCCAGTTTGACTTTTGAAAGTTCTTTCTACATATTAAAACAAAAAACTGCACAGGCTTAGGCGTGATTCTGCTAGCTGCCTTAGGCTACTTCAGCTCAGTGGCTCAGAACTCCTTTTTGTGTCTGCAGCAAGGAGGGGGTCCCAGCACCTCCCAAAACTTTTCATAAAGTGTAATAATGGGCCCAGAAGAATTCCTTAAGGAAACAGAATGAAGATTTTCTATAAAGGACACAGGCCATGCAGTATAGAACTCAGCCTTGTTTCTTGTTTTTAGTGGAGTTGGAACCAGAAATCAACTTTGACAAGACTTTCAGTAGAGTCTGTATCTGCAGGTTCCTTGTCCACAGTTCCAACCATCCTCCCATCAAAAGAAAAAAATTGGTTTCATAAATGATTTACCCAGCATTTGCATGGTATTAGGCTCTGTAAGCACTCTAGAAATAATTTGAAATAGCAGGAATAATATGTAGAGCAAACATTAATGGTTAGAGAGCTTGTAGAAGCGCGGGTGCCTCCTACCTATTTTCAGACCAAATATGGATGTGGTTCGATGACATCACACAAGGAAATTGAGCATCCTTGCATTACGGCAGCTGTGGAGGTCCAGAACAGTCCCTCGTGTGTCCTGTAGGAGCTGCTGTATCCAGTCAGCTGCTGCCCTGGTGCTCTGCTCATCTCCACCCTGTGAAATGAGGTAGGAGAAAGGTTCTGAGTTCAGGTTGATTTTGGTCTCTTGCAGGAGGGTGAAGGATAAGAACTGAGAAGTCAGAGGACACCTTTTCTCTCCCACAGCCCATTCCCCATCTCGTCAGTAGCTCTGGAAAGAGAGGCCTTCTCCAATACCTACCATTGCACTGAAGCTGCTGGAGTGCTTGTCCTGCCCCCTCAACCCTGAGGCTGGAAGGGGCTTCCACTGTTGCTAATCTGGATGCTTTGGTAACTGTCTCTGGTCAAAGTCGGTGCATTTAAGCAAGGACATTGCTTGCTCTTCTTCGGTTGACTTTTAGAGATGTTAGGGAGGATGATTGGTAGCCAAGGAATACTGACTTATTTTTCCCTGGAGCTGTTGGGGATCGAACCAAAAGCTTCACACACATTATGCATGCAGTCTGACACTGAGCTACAGGCCACTCACAGTTTCTTCTCTCACTGTGTTTGACATACAAGCCAAGAGCGTCTCTCTTAGGATATGCAGTCATTCAGACACATGGGGCAATTATTAATGGTTACAGAGATTCTAGGAGCATCGATGCCTCTTGCAAAAGCATTGAACAAGCTAGGAAAGTTTGAATAGTGTTGTGGAACGTGGACAGAATGGAGTTGGTGAGAGCAGCTCTTCCTGCCCCCTCACCGGACTTATTAAACGTTGGTTGATGGGAGAGGAGCCCAGGGGCAGCTTTTAATCTGAGTATGTGCTGAGTGCGGAGCAGAACTCCAGATGCTGGGGTCGCAGCAGGAGCAAAGCACACGTGGATCTGATCATCAAGGAGATGGGATGATGCCACACAGCCTGGAACGGGGGAGGGGGCATAGGTTTTAGCAGATGTATGTTTCAATTTTTTTTAATGGCTAACAAAGGAAATGGAGAAGAGATGCTAGGAGATGTTGCATTTCTGAAAAGGCCTTATCTTAGTTACTGTTCTGCTGCTGTGAGGAGAGGGCAACTTATAGGAAAAGCATTTGATTGGGGGCTTGCTTATACTTTCACAGGCTTAGTTCATGAACCTCTTGGTGGGGTGCATGGCAGCAGTCAGGCATGGCTCTGGAAAGGTAGCTAAGAGTTCACGGCTGGTCCACACGTTGCAAGCAGAGGTAGACTGGGTCTGGCACGGGCTTTTGAAAATGTAAAGCCCATCCTGAGTGAGTGACACACTTCCTCCAACAAGGCCACACCTCCTAATCCTACCCAAGCATAGGACAAAGACTTTGGAGACTAGACCTGAAGTAAGTGAAGAGGAGAGACATGTCAGCAGGGGTCAGGGAGGCCTGGCAGAGTAGAAGCGTGTGGAGCAGCCCGAAGCTGGCAGGCCAGCTAGCAAGGCCGGGGTTAGGGGGGCTGTGGGGTGGTGTCGGTGTGCCACGGCAGCTGTGGGGCGGTGTCGGTGTGCCACAGGAGCTGTGGGGCGGTGTC
>CABHPQ010168625.1:4286-48390 GCA_902168405.1 Peromyscus aztecus | reverse complement strand
ACTGGCTTTAACAGGTGTCTCTCCTTCATCAGACACTGGCCCCCAAATCAGAACTGCACCTGCCTCGTTAACACGCATTGAGGCTGGCATTTCTGATAGCAACTTTCCTCGGGGCTTGTGCTTGTTTTAGCCAGTCAGTGAAAAACAGGATCATATACAACAGCTTTTCCATAGCTCTTTCAGAGAGATTTTCTCCCACTGATTTTATTCTCATTTTGCTTGTTCCTCCCCCCCCAAGATGCAGAGGTTCAGGTATCTGTCTGCGGCTCTGTACCTCTGCTAGCTGCCTTTGGAGGTAGGGGCTTTTTTTTCTCCCCCCAAATCTGTCTCAAATTCTAGCAGCTTTTTCAGGTCATATATTTTCTGGGGAGGATTCTGTCCCTTCTGTTTCTTCAGAGTCTTTCTCCCAGACAGTTCCCAGTTTGGTCTCAGTTTATCCCTTCTACCCCAGAAACAGTTTCCGACACTACAGTGGCAGCTTTCCCTGCTACTGAAGGTAGGGGCTTTCTGTCCGTTTCTGTTTTCGGGGTCTGTGTGGTTTGAGTACAGACTGAAAATCTAACAAGGGAGGTTTTTGCTGTTTCTAAACTCCCATTAGCACAGGTGTTTTGCCTTATCAGGCCTTCACCAGGTCCAGTCCCCCAGTGGGTTGCTTGTTTGTCTGGGTCAACAAGGACAGAGCTTATGCCAGAGGCAATCACCCCTCAGGGCTACACTCCCTCTCACTGGGAGTCAGTTTAAACAAAGCTTTTCTCAAAGAGGTGCTTTCTCTGATGGAAAAGAAAGCTTTACTCCTGGATAGTTCTGTTCTGCCCTGGCTGGGCTCTTTCCCCAGACAGCGGTCTGACTCAGCAGCACAAGTGCTTCAGACACAGGTCAGCTTTACTGTTTTCCCAGAAAGGTCCTTTCTCTAATAGGAAAGCTTTTTCTCCGATTTCTTTTTGCCGCTGTGGACCTATAAACCAGGGACTTGTAGGAAAGCAGGCAACTGTGCTGTTCCCACTGGCTTTAGTTTTGTTTGTTCATTAGCAATCTTCCCCTGGGTCCTGCACCTTCCTGCCTCAGCTGTGTGCTCCAGGAAGTTTACCACTGCAGGAACCCTAGTATCCCTGAAATGCACTCCAACTCAGAGACGCTGGCCAGTCACCTCTGGGTTTTTGGTCAGAAGACAGGATACAATGCTAACAGACTTTGCATTGCTTCAGGGGATCTTTGCATTAGGACAGTAAGGAGCACCATTTCATTCTGAAATGCTCACTCAGAAACAAAACCCTTGATGCCTCAGCTCTGCTGTAACTGAAAAGCTTGGTTTTTTTGCTTTTCTCAGGCAAAGTTTCCTGTCCTTTTGGGGTCTCTGTAGCTCTTTACCCACACTCTCCCAAGCGTTTCCCTCAGGGTACTCTGACCCACTGTCTTTTACTAGCTTGAAGAGACAGCTTAGAAGAGGTTTTTAGGAACTTGTCCCTGCCTCCTGCATTGCAGGGAGGATTTTTAAAGCTTGAAAGAGAACTTAGAGAGGTTTTGCTGTCTTAAGAGGTTTGTTGTTTTCCCTTAGAACTAATCACAGGTGGTCCCCATACTAATATCTCCAGGTGATTCTAATTTTTGTCCTCTGAGAAAGTTAAAGGCTTTAGTTTTGAGAGCTTTGAGGAAGAGTAAAGCTTTTTAGAGATATTTCCCCCCCCAAATTTTCCAAGAAAAGCTTTATAGTTTAAGAGAAAGATTCTTTTCCCCAGGAGAAAAGACCAACTTTTCCCAAAACTTCCCAACTTTAAACTTTTTGGCTTTTTACATCCGCATTATTGCCTCAGGGAGAAATCACTTTCTCCTGCCACTTGGACTTAGCATTTCAGCTGTCCCCAGGTCAAAAGCTTCCATAGGAAACTTTTCTTCCCCATTAGCTCTGAGAAGAGCTTTTTTTACTACCCGTAAAGCCCAAAGAAAGATTTTTTCCCCCAGTTTGCATTCAAAGCCCCCAAAGTTCGAAAACTGTAGAGTTTTTCTGTCTAGTTGCCTTACTTATTTTTTCTACACAATCTTACACTTCTAAGTTTTTCCTACACTATATTATTACACTATGTCTTATACTTATTTTTCACAGATAGAAATTGAGAAAGGGATAGAAGATAGAAAATTTTGACAGAAGAGAATTGCACTGCAGCATTGGACATCCTTCCAGTCCGCTTTCCTTTTCTCTCGAGGATAAAACCCCTGCCCCTCAATATATATATATATAACATATATATTTTCCATAACACCAGCATGCCTTTCCACTGGCAGGGCTGACCCACACTTTTGCCAAAAACTCTGTAATAAAACTATTATTTTCCTTTATCTTTAGTCCCTATTACTTTGTCTTTAGTCCCTGTTCATTTGTCTTAGTCCCCCCTTTTTTGCTTTTTTCTTTAGTCCCCCTTTTTTTCTTTTTTCTTTAGTCCCTTTTTTTCTTTAGTCCCTGTTCATGGCGCCATTCTGTGGGGCATTTACCCACCAACCCCACAGCTTCCCAGAGTTTTCTTGAGTGTGAGCAGCAGGAAATATTAGATAGAAGGATTTATTGCGGAGAATCTTGTGGAGATAAACAGATAGAAAATAAAGGATAGCCTCGAGAGGGCCTGGAACCTTTTCCAACGGCCTGTCTCTGCCCCAGGGTTTTTATAGGAGCAAATGACCTCCTCCAGCACAGCCAAGGGCAGACCATCTCAGACACCTGCACTCAGGCCCGTGGTCCTAATCATCCTCTATGTGGATCTGCTGGGTAAAGCCACGGGGAACCCGAGAACGGCCCCCCACACTCTACTAGTAGAACTGAAGAACATTCTGTGGCCTCAGCACAGTGAACTTGGCTTGCCAGTTGCTCCTGATGGATGTTGACTGCTCAAAGCCTACCTGGAACCCTTCATTGATTGCTTCTGTTTCATTGGTTGTTAATGATGGGGGACTTTTCTTTGAGTCACATGTATCTCTATATTGCATAATCTGCCCATCATTATTCTGGCTGCTTCTTTCTTTGGTACCAGAACATAAGTATTATTTTCATGTTGTAAAGACAAGTATTCATTTAATATGTGTACTGTGAATATTTCATGACTGCAAACATTTCTTCTTCTTCATAGCGTCTGAAGAGGGTATTACAATTTTTTTATCACTTTCTTTTCTTTTTTATTTTTTTTTAGGGTTCACAGACGTTATTGGTTCAACAATAAATGGCTAAGGAAACAAATGAACTATCACTCCATAGTGTCATACACTCACATGAAAAACCAACCTTCAAAAGCTTTTTACCATTTTTCTAGTCTTTAATTTGTTATGTTATAAAAATCTTGTTTTTTCACAAGATTAACATGAGTTTCTCTTATTTTTTCCTACAATTTTACTGAGTGAGGCTTTAAAATTATTAGTGTGTATATTAATTGTACAAAGTAATGTGCTTTTAAGTTTTATTTCTTTTATTTATTTAGATTACAATATAATTGCCTAATTTTCCATTTCCTCTCTCCAAATTCTTCTATATAGTCTTTTTTTGTTCTCTTGCACATTCATGTCCTCTTTTTTAAAATTAATTGTTACATATATATACATAAATACATAAAATACCCTACCCAATCTGTACAATGTTACTCATATGTATGTTTTCAGGACTGACTATTTGGTATTGGATAACCAATTACTGTGCTCTTCCCTGTGGGAGAATATTTCCCCAGCTCTCAGGCTTCCTTGGTTGCCTCTGATTCTTTGTGTAGGGTGGAGGCCTCCTGGGCTTTCCAGTAATGTGTTTTTAATGGTGATATCTTCAGAGAAGTGCACAAGATACGTTAGCCATTCATAGCCCCTCTTGAACTTTTCCACCCCTCATCCCCAAGTTCCCTTCCTCTTCTTGATTAGTCCTGCTCCTACTTTGAAGTCTTCTTTCTAGAAACCGGAGGTCCTCCATACTCTGACTCCTTGTATGCAGTTTATACTTTCCCTCTGGGTGACATATGAGTTTTATCTACATCGTCTGATTCTGACGGTTTGGTAATATTCTTCACTACTATTTCCATGTGTTTGTCTCACCAATGTTAATGCTGTTTCTTTGGCATGCATTCATTTGCTTTATTTAAACTTTCAGGGCTGTCATTGACTTGCCTTGTGAAACTGTAAGCCCAATAAGTATTTTCTTTAATAAGTTGGATTGATCATGGGGTTTTGTCACAGTAATAGAAAAGTAACTAAGAAAGAAGTTGATACCAATGAATGGAATATTGTTCTGACAGATGTGACCATGCTGTTGTTTGGAAGAATTTGGAAGGTTTTGGAACTTTGGACTAGGTAAGCAGTTCAGTGTTGTAACTGGCTTAACAAGCAATCCTAGCAGGAACTTGGAAGACAGTAGTGCTGGGAGCAATGTAGACAGTGGAGGTCCAGATCAACAGGGTTCAGAGGAAAACAATATTAGCAACTGGGCTGTAGACCATTTTTGTGATATTTTGTCAAAGAATAATGTGGCTGCTTTCTGCCTTTGTCCGAAGAATCTGTCTGAGGCTTACTTAAAGAGTTTTTGGACTAATTTCATTGGTAGAGATGTAAAGACATCCTAATATTGACCCTGTCATGTGCTTATTAGTGACAACTCTTATTCTGGTCTATGACAGAAAAGAGCATGCAAGGCAAAAAGAAATATAAAATGTACCGTTTGAGGAGAAAATGAGCTCTAGAAAATATAATGTTGGAGCCAAGTCTTGTGGTCAAAGTGATGAGAAGTTTAAAGAAAGGTTTGATGCAAAATGGAACAAAGGGAGAGGTGACCTCAGGGCAGGACCCCACCAAGCTTATTCTGCAACTTATGAAAACAAAAGGCCCAAAGAATTATCTGTTCCTAAAGAGCAACAACAAACCATAGCTTATGCAAATGTAAATCAAGGATGGAGCCCGGTTCCAGACCCAGCAAGCAGCCAAACTTGGTAGCATTATCCATGTGGTTCTGGATTTAGAGTCGTGAAAGATACAGGAGTAAAGGGTTGTAGAATCTTTCTCTGAGGTTGAGGAAAACTGCTAAGGCTAGGCATGTGTCAGGGAAGTTGCATAGTCAAGGTCATTGCATAAAGTTGTGAAAGCAAAGCCTAGATTGTTAGAGACCCCAGAATGTTAGAGGTGCCAGCACCTGGGATGTCTGCCAGGAAGAAATAAATATAGATAGTAAAAGTAGCCCAAGGAGCTCAGTTCTGTAGTCAGCAAAGCAGTAAGGGCACAGCCATGTGAGCCCCGCCCGTGATTTCAAACACAGAGCGACAGCATTTGCAGTTTGCCTGGCTGGATTTTAGTCTTCCTTTTGGTCTAGTGTTTCACTCACTAGATGCCCGGTCCTCCCTTTTGGAATGATTTATATCCTGTGCCATTGTATATTGGAGGGATGTAATTTTCTGTATGATATTACAGGAGATTACAATTAAGAGATTGCCTTGAGTCTCAGAAGAGACTTTGGACTTTGAAACAGTGTTGAGACTGAAAAGCTATGGGGACTTTTGAAATTGGACTGAATACATTTTGAATTATGATATAGCTACAAGTCTATGGGGCAAGGGGCAGGGAGCAAATGTGGTAGTTTGAATGAGAATAGTCCCCATTTAGGTGTATGTATTGAATGCTTGGTTCATAGTTGATTGAACTGTTTGGAAAGGTTAGGAGGTGTGTCACTGGTGGAGACTGAGCTATGTGGCTGGTCACTGAGATGCTCACCTGATCCTTTTCCTGAAGTGTTGAGTTGCTATGTGTGCTGGAGCCAGAGAAAGCTTAAACACAAGACTGTCTGTGTGGTGTTTGATGTTAATATTTAAGGCGTAAAATATAACACTTTGTAACTGTTCCTACTGGTTTGAGGTCATCCAAGGACATGAAGGAAGACCTTTCCACAATAAGCTGCGTACACACTCATCTATTCCAAGGGCCAGTGCCAACCACAAGCCCAGCAGCTCCTATCACAGGAGGCAAGGACTTTCTCTAGCTGACCACCCAAGACTGCAGGCTAGTGACAGCTTTAAAGTGGTAGCCTTCCTTTGTACCTTAAATCACATGGTATTTTCACTTCTGTATTTCCCCTACAATTCTCTCATTAAGCGCAAAGGCAGAGTGAGAGCTTACATTTCTTCTTCTCCATCAGCCCCTGGTCTCACTGTCACACATAGACATGGAGACTGGTTGAGAACCTGGCCCGTGATTCAAGTGACTTCAGGTCCTCTTTCCATGGACCACATCACATCGTTTGCTCAGAGAATCAGGACCTTCCTGAAGGAGCCTTGGAAATACCTCTTAGCTCTCTGGTTTCAAATCCAGTACATTCAAGCAGAATAAAAGCTGAGATTAACTCAACAAAAACAAAATAGATTCCAAGAGAAAAGGTCAGAACTATGCTGGAGTGGCTTGTATGGTTTTGGGGGACATGGCCAAGAATATCTTCCTCAATCCTTAAGAGCACTGCCAGGGACTTAAATACCACACCACACAGGTAGCTTCTTTCTTAGCATCCATTGTATTAGTTACAGTCTATGAATTTATCTCTTTTAACAATCCTGCCTGAAGCCTGTCATACTTGAATTGTTAGGTACTTAGAAGCACAGACGATTTGTAAGACCTGTCTTTCTCCACAACATCTTTGTGGGATCAAACATTGCTTTTCTGTGTACTTGGCATGTAAAGGTCTGCAGGCAGGTAACCAGAGATTTGACTGTTTGGACTTTGTGGCACTGGCTGTTTCTCATGTCTTTAACCTACTTAGCTTTCCTCACCATGGTTGTGTAAAACACATTACTTTAAATACTTAAATACTTTAAAACCATCATCCCGTTAGGGAACAGAATTGTCACCCCAGTATAAACATTGTAGCTTAAAAACATTGTTGTGGCTGAGGCTGTAGCTTGGTGTGAAGGACTTGGCTAACATGCACAAGACCCAGAGTTCTCATTTAGATTTAAATCATAATTATCAGCTCTGGTGAGATGTCTTATTAAGTGCCTGCCACACAAGCATGGGTACACCTTTCTTTGGATGGCCAATTCCCAAATAATGACATGGAGACTTTTTATTAATTATGAAAGCTTAGCTTTAGCTTAGACTTGTTCTCAACTAGCTCTTAAAACTTGAATTAACCTGTTTTATATTAATCTACATTTTGTCACATGGCTCATTACCTCTCCTCAGCACCTTACATCTGACTTCCTCCAAATTTGACTAGCAAATCCCCCTAACACACCACACCACACCCACCTTATATTCTTTCCTAGAGTTCTGATCTCTGCCCAGGAGTCCTACCTGTCCTTTCTTGTCTAGCTATTGGCCGTTCATCTCTTTATTAAACCAATCAGAAGGTGGCTTAGGCAGGTGAGGTAAAACAGAGGCTTCTTTACAGTGTACAAAAAGATTATCCCAGTAGTCCTAAGTTTGGAATCCCAGCACCTGTGTAAAGAGTTAAGTGGGATAACATGTGTCTGTCATCTTAGTCCTGGGGGAGTAGAGGCAAAAGGGTCCTTGGAACTGACAAGACACCTAGTCTAGCTTGTCAGTGAGCTTGGGTTCGGTGAAAGACCATGCCTGAAAGAATAAGGTGGGATGCTGTAGAGGGAGATGCCTAGTGCTGATCTCTGGCCTCATATGCATGCGCTCACATAGGCATGTATACCTCCACACATGCC
This sequence comes from Peromyscus aztecus, assembly GCA_902168405.1. NCBI lineage: Eukaryota > Metazoa > Chordata > Mammalia > Rodentia > Cricetidae > Peromyscus > Peromyscus aztecus. Next base: position 40,723 of record CABHPQ010168625.1, on the reverse strand, counting down.
ACAGATGCAGATATGCACTTGCACACCTACCAGGTTCATACCCACACACAAATATTTTAAAATTTAAAATGAACAGTACATAGCAGCCTGTAATGTAAACATGTGCATGGAAATGAACTCGTGTAAACTAGGTTTTACACAATTGTGATTGTGTGTCAAAGAAGCTAATAGGAGTTTTATATCTCATATGTGTTCTTAACCATACCTAGGGCTTTGCAGCATGCCATGAAATTTTTTTGTTTGTTTGATGGTTCATTCCATTTGATGTGGAGAACTTCTTAACGTAATCTAAATTATTTTGTTGGCTTCTGACTCCAAATTAATTCTGTATTCTGATTTCTAAAAGCAAGTGTCTGGAAGACGCTTCATATGGTGCCAAACACAAGATAGCCTTCATATTCTGCTACCACATGGAGGCTGCAGGCTGGTTAGAAAATGCAGTTATTAAGGCAGGTGACTACCTCTAGTCCTTCTTGCTACGTGTCTTAGTCTCATCCCTCTGGACAGACCTTGAAGTGTGCAGAACCAACTGATCCCCACTCAAGTACACCAAGGGTGACAATCACAGTCTGAAGTCCAGGTAACTGGAAGTTTACATAAACGAAGCACCTGCAGGTGTGTCTATCCTCCTGACATTGTAATGCCACATTGTCATCCACAAAGTTCAGAATCAAGACACAAACAATACAGTCACACTGCAAGAACAAATCTGATGCTTTAGGTACATTTGTGATTACCCAGTATTCATGGCTTTCCTGGGATGCATGCGGCCTGCAGGGTCCAGGATGGACATACCTCTATGGAAATAGTAACTAACTTCCTCTGCTTCTGGTGACAGAAATCTTAAATCCGTGGTATATGCTAACACAAACAGGGCTTCTCTAGCCCTGAGCTCAGGACTATTCCACAGAGTTTTATAGGAGGCAGGATGGAGGCGCAGAGGGCACCAGTTCTCAGAGATCAGATATAATGCTGAAGCCATGGTTTAAATGAAGGTTCATGGCTCTAGAATCCATTCTCTGTCTCTAGACCATAGATACGAAAAGAATAATATTATCAAAAGTTTGTATTTGGAGAATGAAGGCAGCGCTGTGAGGCTTCAATGTAATTTTCTTATTTTCACCTAGATAGTGATCAGAATTAGGCTTCCGATGAGTCTACGGTTGTATAGACAGTGGTCCTGAGGTCATTCTATGTTATGATTAAGAGGTCTAGATTATGCTGACTGGATTATGATCAATTAGACTGACAGAACAGATTTGAATCTGATGTTGGTGGAAGCAAGCACAGACATATGTGGATTCCCAGCCAAAAATTTTTGCATTCAGAAAACTTTTTTGGATGGTAAAAGCATTGACTTATTTTTTTTAATGGTACTTTGAGATTATAATATAATTACATCACTTCCCCTTCGGTTTCCTCCCTCAAAACCCTCTCATACCTGCCCTTCCTTGTTCTCTTTCAGATTCATGGCCCCATTTTCTTTAATTGCTGTTATACATTTAAAACAGGTAAATGTCAACTATCATAAGGTTTCTAAGGTCTATTCATAAATAATTATTTGAAAAGTAAATAGAATAGAAATAATTAAAATCCAATTTCTTGCCACATTTAAGCGCAACATTGTCAATGCAAATTGACCCTACACAATTAGCATAAACAACCTGGAAACGCATTACTCCAACCACACAACGCTGGTGTTTATATTCCGTGATTTGAGGAATGCCAGGATGGCTCTTCATTTAGAATCAGAGCGACCAGGTGATGGAGCCGTGAGGTGGTCATAAAGTGTGAAGGTTAAGATGATTGGACTTGTGGGGCGTGAGTTGATTTAACTGCTTTCATTACCATGTCCCTGGAGCAGCTCTAATTTGAGCTCAAATCCTTTCACCAGCTGTCCAGATATTTCTCTTCACGTTGTTGTACAGGGAACCCTCACTCCCAGTCTTGTCATTAGCCTTTTCTCAATGTAACCGCTGCTCAGGCTGAGTGAAGGGGCGGTGAGCTTAGGCATGGGTCTCAGCTGTTGGCATGCGGAAGTCTGCCTGTCTCTCAGCATCAAGGATTTCAGTGGGCAAACCCAGCCAGCCATCCCCAGTTACAGTAAGTATGCATCTATTTATTCAAACAGAATGCATTGACTCCCAAATGCAGACCAGACATGGGAAGAAAAGTCAGCATCAGAGATGCCCAGGAAATTACCTAATTACACACACACTATATATATATTTAAATGTTCAGGTCTCTGAGCAGTCAATAGGACAAGGAGTTGAGCTTGTAAAGTACTATACATGAACACCGTTGTTCCACAAGCCCAGCAGGGGAGCTGTCCAATTCTGTGCCTTTACTCTTTGAATACACTAGGATTCTGCCGAATCGCCATAACTGAGTTATAGCCATCATCCATATATTAGATTCCGGCCTGAGCCCTGCCAAGTCTAAGTAATAGATTGAAAAATACAATTATTGCTTACCTACAGAATTCCTTTGCTTGGGAGGTAAGGCATATATATCAGAGAAGTTGTTGTGTATTTTTCCCCAGGCCTATTCAATAAATGAGCATTACGCCAGGATTCTTACACGGAGTATCTCTGAAATGGGTTTTGTATTGATTTTTGTAACTACCCTGTTAGATGACGTTATCCCTTAGTGTGTCGGGTCTAGACTGGTCCGCCCGGAGCAGGTCATTGAGGTGATAACTGTCATTTGGAGGACAGAAAAGCAATCATAGCTTTTTCATTACTTACTGTTTTCCCCCTGTGAGGGTGGGATCATTTGACATATTATGGCTCCTGTGATTTAGGCTGCATTTTGAAATTAAGTGCCAGAATATCACACTGTGGGTTTAGAAACATCAGTTTGATGTCAGAAAACCATGAGACCTGTGAGTCACTCACATCTGCGACCCCTACGGAATTATTAGGATATTTGGGGAAAGGAGGCAGTAACTGGAGAAGCAAACACGTCATAATTGTTTTTGGAAATGGGCACATGCAAATCAGAGCAAACCCAATGAATCAATTCCCTCTATTTAATTAAAAAAAATTTAACTGTCGCTAAGAACAAAGAAACTAAAAAACTGTTTATCATCAACATAAAGCAAACTAAGAAATTCTAGTATGTAAAAGTGGCCATTCTTAAATTGTGCCCATTTTATGAATTTTCCCATTAAGTGTAGTAGGATTGTCTAAAGAAAGCACAAGAACTAGAAACGTTTCACCAAGATTTTAAGGAGTCAGTGGCGTGGAGGCAGCACAAAGGCGGCATCTCTTCCTGTGGGCCATGGCGCTTTGCATCATTCAGTTATGTGTTCTGGTCTCTTTAAGGCTCTCTCAGCAACCTCCTTTATCCCGATGCTGATGCTGAGAGGTCAGTTAGCTGTGAATGCAAAAGTCCCTCCATGGTGACACCGTAGAGACTCATGACATGCCATTTCTCTGGTTCCCTGGGAGAAATCAACTACTCACACCCTCTCCCACCACAGGGCTGACCAGGATCACCAGTGCTTTCCCAAAGCTTGATCTTTTATATTTGCAAAATCTTCTCACAGTTGCATAGCCATCTCACCCACAGCATCCTCTAGGGGCTCCTCCCGTCAGCTGGGAGAGTAGTCCTCCCTCCTCTTTGGCTGGTTTTCCTCAGTGCAGACTGGAGCTGCATTATCCCATGATCACATAGAGATGTTTGTTCAGTATTATATGCAGTTTCCATGCTTCAGTTATTTCTCATTTCCAAGCCACCAACAAGGAGTTTAACAAAGATGCTAGGACTCTCTGAAGACATTTGTGCCCAGAAAGTCATACACTGGACCCTGATCCTTCAGGTGATGGCAGTAGGTGCTTGAGTCTTTAGGAAGCAATTAGGTCACTACAGCAGGGTCCTGTCAGTGGGATTAGTGACCTCACATAAGTAGTTACTAAGAATGTCACAGCTGTAGACTTTCCAGCTAATGCATCAAATTGTATGTAGTAGTTAAGTGCAACCTTCTGTAGATGTTATACCCCAAAGTAATGACTTAGGAAAAAATGAAACCAGGTTTATATAGTGACTATTGACATAATTTTAGCTGAAAACCACATTTTAAAAGATTTTTTTCACTACTTTTTAAATTTATGCATATGCTTGGCTTGTGTCTGTGGGAGTTTATGTGCACCATGTCCTTTTATGGCCAGAAGAGGGTCTCCAACCCCTGGAACTTCTGTTATAGGCTGCCAGATGTGAGTTCTGACAGCCACATCCGGAAGTAGCAAGTGCGCCTAACTGTTAGAACCATCTCTTTAACCATTGAAGTAATATTTTTAAAAGACTGATCATTCTTATAGTCATTTTGAAGCAAAGAAGTGGCAATTTTGCTTTACCTACACTGTGAATTGGAACATTCCATCCTTATAGAGGGTTTAAGCAGAATGACTTGACAGTATCTTTCAAATTTGAATCTAAGGTACCTTATCATTAGTAATGAGCTAATGCCTAGACTAAAGATAAAAGGAAGTGTGTGTTCTGGCTGAGTCTTTAGAACCACACCTTACCATGTATTCTTTACTCTGTCTCAAGGATTTATTGGTGTTTCTAAAACATCCCAATGGATGAATTCAGCCACAGATTTATACATGAATAGATGATGTCTGAAGCTCTAAAATCCCAAGTAAGGCTCTCACAGAAATTATCTTTTCTTTTCAAGAATGTTGTGTGATGCAGTTTCTTTTCTTTGAACGAATGTGCACATTTTCACATGTTTCCACTGAATTAACAGAAGTCTGGTTAACCTAACTATGTGCTTCAAAGATGGGTTTCAGAAGCATATCCAAGTCACACAGAATCTGTACTGTGTATCTCAGGAGTTAAAAGCACACTCTGGCTCAGAGTGCACCCTAATTTATAGTGAGCATTTTGTGAGGATCAGCCTTCGCTATTGATCCTTTGTCCCAGGAAACCCCAGGCTTGGGTCTGTGTGATTTTCCTTACAAAGGCCTACTCAGCCATATTAAGCCACCAAGTGTCACTCTCCATGGCTTTTCTTAATTGGTCCATCTTCATCTGAGAATGTAAAAGGACTTTAAATAGCTTTTTGTGAACAGAAAGCAGGGCAAGGAAAGATTATAGCAAATCTCACCGTTGGCATTGTTAAATGTAGTCTGTCTTCATAAAAAATGGGATTGACATTGAAGGAAGCTTTTGAACTTGGCAGACTGTAAGTTTTTGCATTAGCCACAAATGCTATTAGAATGAGTACATAGCTAAACCTCTCATGATCTTTGAAAAATTTCAGGGCATCTTTGAGAAACTGACTTCCCAGTCTACACTTAATGCAATGAGTTGGGAAGAGAATTATTTTTCATAGACTGCAATTGTTAATGAGGTGAAGTCTTCCAATGTAGGGAAACAAGAAGCTCAGAAAATTGTGTCCCCGAACCCCATGAGGTGAATAGGATAAAACTGTTAGAAGTATTAAGAATCTAGTATATTGGTAAGTATATAGGAATGGATAAATTAAACAGGTAAATAGGAAAGTTATCCAAACATGGGTAAGAACAGCAAAACTATCTCTGTACTCTATGACTTGGTTCACAGTCAGTCATTGATCCCTCAGCATAGAGCTTCCTTAGAGTGATGAATGATTTCCAGATCTGTGTGGCACATAGAAGCTTCATTTGATACCCACAATTGTGCCTGAACAGCAGTGCTCACAGTGACAAATGGACAGGAAAGACCAATGCTGTGGGTTGTCCAAAGTTAAAGTCCTGATTGAGATAAACAGCAAGTCAGAAGCCTTGTCAACCTTCAACAGAGCTCAGGGGTGAGTGTGGGACAGCAGGCTTCTGTCTGTTCCATGTGACCTCAGTAGCCATATGGCTGTGGACATACACATTGAGATGGGACAGACAGAGCCCCAGCTAGCCATGTCCCTTTATCCGAACCTGAGCTGCTGTTTACTCATAAAGAAAAAAGAGATGCAGGCCAGGTCCACAAAACCTAATTTGAAAGTGCCCTTCAAATGACACACAGTTTCATCAGTTCTCAGCGAATTGCTGGCTCTGAGTGTTTGGGATAGTATTGTATGACCATAAGTTCTGCTGATCTGACTTGACCCCTAGGAAGCCAAGAGAAAAATTTAAACAGGAATCAAAAAAAAAATGGCAGAGCTATCATGATGAATACTACTGTAAAGAAATTTCACAGTAAAGTTTTGAACAAGATACCGGTTGAGAAAATGGCAGCACCTGTGATGCTATATGTGAATTCAAGGAGAACTAAGAATCCAGACTTATTACAGCACACCTAAAAATATGTGATTGTCAGCAGAATAAAAAGAATGAGTAAAAGAAGAACGTATGTGTACATATGTGTGTGTCTGTATAATACATACTTCACACACACACACACACACACACACACACACACACACACACACACACGTGCAACTTGTGAGTCCATTTAGTGTTCCTTGCATGCATATGATTTTACTGCTGAGGACTTGGGATGGCTCATTCCTGAGGAAGACTAATTCTCTCTGAGCAATCTTTAATTGCCTGTAGCACTTTATCTAGGAATAAGGTCCCACAAAGAGTCTCCCATCCATGTTGGCATGGCAACTTTTTTTTTTTTTAGGTCTTTTTTAAGTAGTCATATTGTTGGGATGTCATGAGTGTAGATTTCCTGTCATATCTACAAGATACAATCTTGCAACAGAGTTCCTGATCCTCTGGCTCTTGAAATCTCTCCAGCCCTTCTTCCATGCACTCCCTGAGCCTTAGGTGTAGGAGTTGATTTGTAGATTTATCAGCAAAGGTTGAGTATTGCACAGTCAGTGTCATCGGCATGTTGAACAATCCTTGCTTTTCATATCGGTCTCTGAGAAGGTAAATCCCTTTTGTTGAAGTCATCACAGACTTTGGACATAAGACTTAGAAGTTTTGAGTTGTACCAGACCTAAAAATTCCTCCCTGAGGATCAGCCTTCATAGTGCCAGAAGGTGAGGTGCAAGGTGAAAGGTATACAATGGCACTGTCCAGTTGTGGCACCTATGATCCACACAAATGACCAGCAACACCAGATATCCTCAATTCTGCAACAGTAGCACTTGTATCTGAGGGCTAACCAATAGCTCTCTATGTGGACTTATAGCCCACTTAACTGGAGGAAATCCAGCCATCTCCCCAGGACTGTGAGGCCATGGATCTTAGGGGAGAAACTACTACCACAACTTCACTAAACTAGCAAAATTTCTCCCACATGCTCGATACTCAGGCTTACACCCACAGATGAGTCTCTCTCATCCCTCATCAATGACCCCTCCTTCTGGAGCATATTGGTTAAGTTTTTACAACAAAGAGAGACTCTTTTTTTGTTAAAGAAAAATTATTTCAAGAATGAATGAACCATATAAAATGCTAATAAAGAATTCAAATTCTGGAAAATGACAATATTATATATACTGCAGTGTTCAAAATTATAGTATACTTGAGGTACCACAAAAAAAAATCAAGGATGTTCAGGATACATTAGTAACGCCACCTAATCTGAAGAACTGAAAGAAAAATCAAGCAGAAAAGTAAAAGGAGTTGAAGAGATCAGAGTGGCATGTGTGTACAGTGGGGATTCCAGATGGAGAGAAGAGAGATAAGCAATGATATTTGGCAGAAAAGATCATCTCTGTCTAAGATGAGGCCACACCAGGCATACTAAAGTCAAACTGCAAGAAACAAGATACATAGAAGGTCTGGACTCTGGCATCAGATAAACAACCCACAAGCAGGTGTCCCATTATGAGTTAACATTTAACTACTCACCAGAGATAAAGGAGACCAAGAGACAGTGAGATGATCCATCCATAGAGATAAAGGACCATATTATCGTGTCATGTGAAAAATCCTATGTCCACCAAAATACCCTTCCAAAGTCAAGAACTAAATCTGGGATGTGTAGAGTTTGACAAAACAGAGCTAACAGTGTAACAAAACGCACTGAGGCTGCAGGAACTAAGCCCTGGTGGTAAGGACATTGCAGCAAGGGAAACTGAGAAGACAGCTCACCCATGTGGAAGCTCTTGAAGGCCACAGCTCAGGGAAACAGGCAAGTGAAAGGTTTCTGAGACGTGCCTGTGACCTTTCCTTACTTTGCTCCCGTCTCATCTTAACTCTCAAAAGAATCAACGGGGGAAATTCTTCCTGGAAACTGACTCAGACTCACCTTCAGATTGAAAAAATAATAATAAATGCATGTGCTGAAATCCCAATGTCCTGATGGCTCTAAATGTGGTTGGTGAACATGTTACAATTATATGAAGAAATTAGGCTAGACCCCAAGCCAGTAGGAATAGTGTCCTTGTTGTTTTTTTGGGTTTTTTTTTGTGTGTGTGTATGTGTGTGTGTGTGTGTGTGTGTGTGTGTGTATTTGGACACAGATGGACATGGAAAGACAGAGATAACACTAGGTAAAGATGCTGTGGATTCTGGAAGCTAAGGAACCCCAGTCATTGCATCAGAAAGAAGAAGGCAGGCAAGAAACATGTCTGCAAACCCACCAGACCTTGACCCCATACTTCTATTCCTGAGAACGGAGTCAATACATCTGTGCTATTTAGGGTGTCTAACAGCCCTAGAAACTATGCATGTGTTGTGACCTTGGTTTTTTTTTTGTTGTTTGTTTTGTTTTGTTTTAAATCCAAGACATCAGATCATGATTACTGTCTTCCTGTGCAGCATCGGCTTCACTGCATGATGCTTTGTAGAAAAGACTTTGCATCTCCCACTTCCCACATTTCCCTTCCTTTGGTGTCTAACTCTGAAGTTATACTTCATGAGATCGACCTCTCTTAAATTTCAATGGCATTTTTAGAAATGCTTATGGTAGCCTATTTAAGGAGTCTTCCCAGAATACCTGAGAATGGTTCCTTATCCCTCTGTGTTACTTTTATGATCTGAACCCTCCCGGCTCACATCAGTTTTTGCCTGTTACTTTCTTGTTGCTGTGGTAACATACCTAAGAGAAACAACTGGATGAAGAAGGGTACATTTTGGCTCATAACTCCAGAGGCTTCACTTTAGCATTGTGGGGATGATGGGGTAGTGGGAATATGTGGCAAGCTGTTCACATGGTGGTTGATCAGGAAACCCTGTAAATACTGAAGCCAGAACCAGCATTCAAAGTCTGTTTCTCCTGGTCTGCAATTGCTGGGCATGCCAGACCTCCTAAATGGTGCACACTTTTCAAACTGGTTCCAACAAATGAGGAGCCAGCATAGAGATGTGAGCCTCTGGGAATATTCCAGGGTCAAACTTTAGCTTCTGTGCTAAAATTGCTTGGAAAAACTCCCTTGGGGCTTTGGAAACTGGAAGTCAAATATTGTCACCTGTACCTGTATTCCCAGAGACTTGGTAATTGTGGGATTGAGCAAGGCTCCCAGTGATTGGGAGGAAAGAATCTTGGCTGACTGTTACCCCTTCCTGGATTCTATTCCTTTTAACTGTGTTGCCCAGGATTATATGCTAATGCATAAATACTTCCTTCCAGTGCCTTCATGGAGTATGTCATATTCTGGATTTATTTTTTACTTCAATATGCTGTTTTCTATACTTAGTTTTAAAAGGCTGACTAAGGAGACCTCGCTGCAGCTGTGTAAGACTGGGCCACACAGACCAGGCTGTGGATATATTGTTGACACCAGAGGGAAGAGTGACCCACGCGCAGAACTGACTGAGGCCTGGACTGCCCTTGGCTGACACCCACAGACCCATGATGCATCATGAGGACCTGCACAGACCTGCCCTTGGGCTGTGGCACTCCACAGATGCCTAGCCCAACCAGCTGTGCACCATGCTGCCCTGTTGCAGGATTAGGGAATGTCTCAAAAGTCATGGTGAAAGGATTTTGATCTCTGTCTGATTTCTTCCCCATGGAGTCTCAGATTGTCACTGAGTATTTCCTCACCGTGACTGATGCTGAGTCAAAGGAATGAGGTCTCCAAAATATTATTTTGTGAGTATTTTATTTACTCATGAGTTTTTAATCTATGATTCTTTTTGATAATCTAAAGAGGGGGGAAAACAACAACAGCAACACGAACCCACTCTTCTGTGGTCTCTAAAGCAGCAGTAATACCGGACTATCCCCCACACTGGCAGACTTACCGCCGCACTTTTCCTGCCCTTGGGTTTTCTTTGGAAGAACAGGGAGGTAATTTCCACCTGCAAACAAGTGCCCCCACTGGCATGTGAGAGGGTGTGTTTTCTTGTTCAATGTGTGTGCAATACACACTACTATCAGTTACCAAATTAAAAATCAAGGTGACTACTCGTGTAGACTTACCCATGGTGGCCCTCTAACTGCACCATGAGGCAGTTAGATCCACACCTAGATCTTGATAATTCACTTGCTAAAAGAAGCTAGAAAAGGGACTACAGAAAAATATAACTACTTTCTTTCAAGAAGGAGGTCACGTTTGCAAAAAAAAAAAATAATTACAAAAGCTATAAATGCAAAAGTATAAGTAATGCTGATTTGTGAACAATATCTTAGTAACAGACCAGAAATATAGGCATACATATACATATGGACACACATGGGCACACACACACACACACACACACATATATATATACATGTGCATACATATGTACACACATACGCACACATATGAGTTCTAGTGCACACACACACCTTAGAATTTCAGACAGGGCCAAAAATCTCATTTGTTAGCATGTATTTGGTAAAACAATGAGGCCTCCATTTTTCACTCAGGCACTCCGCTGGGATTCTTTAGTCCACAGGATGATCCTAATTGAATTTTCCCTGTCTAAATGGAGTCTGCCCTGAAGTGAACTTGCTTTGAACATGATGACAGGGTGGGCCATCTCCCAGCTTCTGCTCCTAGACCCTGGCCCTCCTTCTATTACCTCCATTATCTAAACAAATAACCCTGGACAAATCGATTTACATTAATCCAACCTTGTGGTCCACAACTCCCCAGCTCCACCAGGACGTCTCAATCAAGATTCAAATGAATTTGCATCAACATTGTGCTATGAAGGGACTTAATCTCCTGTTTAAAACTTGGGTCCATTGAACATTATCTTCAAACAAAACCTTTTAATAAAAAAACCCAGAAACCTAAGTGGATAAAAAGCATAGAGATCATATGGAATTATGGCTTCTTTATGATGAAGAATAATATTCAGAATTTGTGAAGAAATAAACCAAAGGAGGAAAATTACACCCTGCATTTGTCATAGCCATGTTCACATTAAAAGCAACCCTTTGGACTGTTGGTGACCTCTTGCCACATGCTGATGTTGAAGACCTCTGGAGCTTAACACATGAACACTTCCGTGGGACTCTCTGGCACACAGTGTGGAAACAGCCACTTCTTGCCTTTTCCCACTCCCATGTTCTCTCTGTCCCAAGCTTCACTGTCTGATTTGCCTTGGCTTCATGATGGACAGGTGTTTGGGGATTTTCTTAGCACCCCCTCACATGATTTGGGTGAACCACAAGGGTTTAGTGGAGGAAATGGGGTACAGGCTGATGTACTTAGACGAAGCACCACATGCATCTTACCACCCCAACAGTTTATACTCATAAGGAGACTGTGTAGACCCAATTTGCTAAGCTCAACCTACATCGCCAGCCCTTTACATGTACAGCCAAGGGAAGGAAGCACAGACTGCTGGTCAGTCAATGATTTGGGAAGGGAATGGATACTCAAAGGCAACCATCTGACATTGGGGAAACCATACACCAAAGAAAAAGTCCTTTATCTGCCTCAGTCTCTCAGTCACCAACCCTGGTGGTCTATACCATGCTCATCTTGTGTAGTGATTGACAAGCAGGACTCTATGTAAGAAAAGCTGACTGGCAAGTCAGAAGCACTAGTAACTTCCAGAAAAGTAAAGTTTTGGGGAAATATCTGACCCTACTTGAGATCTCAAAGCTCCAGAGAAACAAGAGTTTTTATAGGTGCCTAGAGCATCCAGACTACTCTTTGGAACATTCAGAGCTCCTGGAAGGGGCTCTCCAGCCTTGGTTCCTTGCTTCCTTGGTGGGAATATGTTCTGCTTTGTTGCTGTATTTTAGATTCTGTACATTCATAGAGAAAGAATGAGTGCAGAACTGAGAAGGCTGGAAGGTAGACAAACCACAAGACTTGTATTTAAAGGGTTTCAATCACTTACAACAACAACAAAACAGTTCAGATAATCAACTGTTGGGTGTGGCATTAGATGATTTATACACCACTCATTCTTTACTTATTACAAGAACTGTCTAAGTCAAATGTAAATGTATTCAACTGACATTTAGAATGATGCAAACATGTGCAATAAGAAGACTTTCCCACACTCACTCAGCTGACATACTGATGGTGTGAATTTGACCGTGATCTTTCCGACTATGAAATGTTTACTTTGACCTCTATGCTCCCCACTTTTTAGTGATTGTTCTGTCAGGAATAGAGACAGACATGTTTGCAACTTGCCACAATGCCAGGTTTCATAAACCAAAGTTCACCAGCTACATTGGTTTTATTGGCTGCACCAAATAGTTCCAATTTACCTTGATAGCTAGTGTCATGGATCCTTTTATTCTGAATTGAATTACCCGTATTAACTATGATATATGCTACAGGTACTTGGGGGAGATAAGATAAAATCTACCTGGACAGTGGCTGGAGGCCCAAAACCCCAGCTACCAAGACATAAGTCATAGAAGCCATGCCCAGGCCAGGGTGTGTACACACCCACAGTGATTCTGCTGGTCATGTCAAACAGTGTTGATAATGCTAAGCTGAAATTCTGGGGACAATCTGGTCTTCTTTAGCTTTTGGCCAACATATGCAGTACTTGGTTCCATGACAATCTAAGAGGGACCGTTACCATTGCAGTGTCTCTCTCTTTATGGGGTGAGTGTCATACCCATCATTAGTCTAGTGTGCTTGGTATGTCCTTGGACATTGTTGATAGATATGAGGCTTTGAGGCTTTGCCCTGCCCACCTGTGTGTGTGTGTGTGTGTGTGTGTGTGTGTGTGTGTGTGTGTGTGTGTGTGTAGTTGCATGTATGTGTGTGCATTCATGTGAGGAAGAGGGCAATTGGGGCTGCTGTTCTCAGATGTCCATCTTGTCTCTTTGTTGTTTTGCTTTTGAGAGAGCATCCGCACTAGCATAGAACATGACCCGTGATTATGCTGACAGAAGTCAGTCCCAGTGACCTTCCTGTCTCTACCTTTTCTGCTTTGGGTTTACAGATGGAAAACTCATGATGTTTGGCTTTTAAAGATACTTTCTTGGGATCAAACTTAGGTCCCCATGCATATAAGACAAATGCTTTACAGCCTGAGCTATCTACCTGCCCTGCTAGTATGGTTATAATACCCCCGTGTGCCCTTGTGTTCCCAGCCTACTTCCAGAGGTACAGAGGTGGCACCTATTCACCTTTAGAAAGTTATCGGTCTGTCTCATGACTGGGCTGGTGCTAACAGGTGGCAGTGTCTACATGCATAAATGAGATACAGAGTCACTCTGCCTCAGTGCTTGACTCAAAATGCAGTTAGAAAAATGAAGTTGCCCAGGTGGAGACCCAGCCTGAAAGCCATTATTTCAAACAACTTAGAGCAGGCCTGGTTTGATCTCCAAATGCTCCCTCTCTCCTGACAAACCTGAGAGAAAAGGAGCCAGTTCCACCGGGCGCTGGTGGCGCACACCTTTAACCCCAGCTCTTGGGAGGCAGAGCCAGGAGGATCTCTGTGAGTTCGAGGCCAGCTTGGTCTACAGAGTGAGATCCAGGACAGGAATCAAAACTACACAGAGAAACCCTGTCTCAAAAAAACAAACAAACAACAACAGCAGTAACAATAAAAGGAGCCAGTTCCCTTCCAGTGAGACTTCAGTGCTGGAAGATTTTATAGAGCTCATTGCCGTGGGGAGTGGAGGAAGCCCTGCCTCTGTGAATGAAGAAGCAGGGTGTGTATTTGTATTGTTGACATGGGCATGAAGACCCCTAGCCTCAACTGATGGTAAAGTCTCATCTCCTCAGGTAAGTGTCAGAGGGAAATGGCAAAGCCTTCCTCTGATCTGTGTCTGGATGCTGATGATGTGTGCAGAAAATGTCCACCATAGCTTTCTCTTCCTGGTTACTTACAGTCAGAAGACGGCTCCCTTACAGAGACGGCTCTTACCAAGATGAGCTAAATCTACCTCCTTGTTTATCTGTATGCCATAACTCCAACTCCTTGATCAGCTCTGTGCAATAACCCCACCTCCCTGTTGAAATTTATGTCATAAACACACCTAGCTTCTGAGGCTCTGAGGCCTCTCCATCAGAGAACCCAGTCCACGCAATCCTCATTCTTCTCCCCCCGCCACTCTGTGTGTGTATGTGTATGTATGTATCTGTATAGTGTGTCTATGTACATCTATATATGTATGTATATATATGCATATGTGTATATGTTTGTAGGTGTGTATATGTACATATGTGTGTATATATGTGTGTGTGGGGGTACATGGTAGGTCACAATTCATCGTTTTAGCAATATTTTAAGTTCAGCATCATTGAGAAGTCCATTGGGTGTAGGGAAACATTTCCACCATCATAGCTACCTGGGTGAAGATTCTGTCACTCCCTTGCCTGTCATGATTTATTGGCTATTGCTTGTCAACTATCATAGATTATGACTTTAATGGCTGCAGTTTATGTAGAGCTGCGTGTGTCATTTTTACTACCCAAGGACTCACAATCCAGATGGGAGGGGTGAGCGACAGGCTCATGCCTCTGTTCTCTGACACCAGTGGAGGAAGAACCAGACTGTATTACAGTGCCCTGCTCTTCATGACCCCTCTAGGTCCTTGGCTCCTTATCTCTGTGATAAACACACTCATGCTTTCTAAACAGGGTCCTGGACAGATCTCAAAGCCCAAGTTCCACTGAGGAAAGTGGCCAAGAGGTACGAGGAGGTCCCCCATGGTCACCTCCTGGGGTGGGTTGGGTCCTTTGAGTGACTCTTAGAAGTGGATGGAGCAGAGGCTGAAAGGCCTGAAAGCGGAAGAGAGTGACTAGAGGCACCATTCGCCACCTGTAGGGCAGCAGAGTCATTGCTGTCACACTTGAAGTGTGGGCAGAAGTGGAACTGATAGAAAAGGAGCAGAGTTGGAGCCCTGGCTTCAGGGTAGGGTCCGTTCGGAAGCAGGCACAGATGCAGCGTCAGGCAAAAACGGGCCTGGGGTGTGACCCAGAACACGGAGAAGGGCTGCTGAACTGACAGGTGCCCAGGGCAATGGAAACCTCTGCAGCCCTGGGAGAGGCCCAGCAGTGCACACAGGTGGCAGCTTTCAGTTCTTTCCTTGTGTTTACACGTAGACATGTGTAGGTCTGCGATTGATGCTGGGACCCTTCCTCGCTTACTCCTCAACCTTGTTCTTTTAAGGCATAACCTCTCATACCCAGAGCCGGTACAGCTGGCCTACAGCTAAACTGTTCTAGGGATCCCTTCTCCATCTCCATTTTCTGAAGCTGGACTTTATGTGTGTTTTAGGTATCTAACCTGAAACTCTGGTCCGTTTGTTTCTACAGCAAGCACGTGAACTGCTGAGCCATCTCCTCAGCGTACAGGTGACAATTTTGAGAGCACATCGAGTGTTTGCTTTTGTTTCATTTACTTTTAGATGTTTCCCACAAGCAACGACGTTCTGGTAATATTTCTGTGAAGTCCATCACTGAAGCCTGCAGTACTGCCTCTATCTCCAGCCAAGATTCAATGATGCCACAGCGCAAAGGATTAACCTATTGTGGATAATCACAAGACAGCTGAACAGCTCACAGGAAAAGCCTGTTCTAGGGGCTTTGCGGTGAGGTTGAACACGCTTGAATTTCACTCTCCTGCATGACAATTCCTGGATGGGAGTCGCTGAGCACTCTCTGCCTTTCTTCAGAGAGCTTCACACCACTTCACAAGAATCTGGGCTCCCTTTATCCTCTCAGTAAACCTTCTAAGTAGGCAAATTAGATTGCTTCTGAGAAACTCCCAGAACTTTGCCTGTGTGATCGCTTTATCCTCTCGACATCTCTGTCAGAGGCAGAGGCAGAATGTAGATAAGGCTGGGAGGCGGGGGATCTTTCCCTTCTTCTGACAGAAGAGGATTTTAGGAAAGGCAAGGGGCCTCACAATCCTCCAGGTTGCACATTAATCAGGGGGAAAATCAACATTTAAAAGACTTCTAGCTACAATTTCAGGCCTCTATCATTCCAATTTATATTAATTTACACACATGGAGCTGTGAAATTCTCGGGGTTGTGTTCAGCATTTGCAAATAATTTAGTACCGAACCTAACAAATACACAGAATCTGTGTCATCCTCCAAGGACACTTGGTTTGTTCTTGGGCATCCTATCTTCATCATAGAGTGTGGATTAATTTCACTTTTAGTGTAATAAAGCTATGAAAAATCCATTACCCACAATTTCTGCCAAGTTCTTTGTATTTGAATGGTGATTTTCCATAAGCATATGGAAATAAAATATCTGCAATTTTAGTTCAAGAACAATCTTAACAGTTCCCATTTTCTTCTTCGGTTGTTGAATGATCAGAAAATAACATTTTATAGAGGTCATTCCTATCTGACGTCTAAAATTTTAGACTTATTTTCTAGCTTCAAAGGAAAACTTTGCTTTCTTTTCTCCCGGTACACATCTGTGGCACACACCAGTGTCCCTCTCTCCTCCATCAATCAGTTAGCCCCTCCCTCATTGGAATTCTATCCTTCAGTTCCAGCTCCATCTCCCCAGCTGGTAGAAGCATTTCCATTTGGGACCCCTGGTAGGAGGACTCCTGGGGACTAGAGACAATGATCAGTTCCTTGAATGCTGTGGTCACTGTCTCATGGTTGCATAGACACAATAGTTAACATGGCTTAACCCAGCAGAAACTTAACTGTCTCACAGCTCTGAGGACAGACATCTGAAAACCTATGCCAGCATCCAGGGCTGCTACTGAGGCAGTGAGGGATGAACCATCACCTGGAGTTTCTTTCTACAGTTTGTGTCTTCACAGGCCCATGTGTAAAGGTCTCAGTCCTCAGTTTGCACTTTTGGGAAATGGTGGCATCTTTAGGAGGTAAGGCCTAATAAGAGAAAGATAGGCCACTGGAGGACTGCACTTGAACAGGATATGAAAACACAACCCCTTCTCTCTCTCTTTGTTACCATAAATTAAGCTATTTTTTTTCTGTCCCAACACAAGGCCAAAAGCAATGGGGGCAACTCTCTGTTGAGTAAAACCTCCAAGATCATGGTATAGAACAAGCCCTCCTTTCTGGAGAGCCGATTATCTCAGGCATTTCTTATAGTAACAGAAAGCAGAACAACTTAGAAAGTTCCTTACAAGTCTC
The DNA here is from genome assembly GCA_902168405.1 of Peromyscus aztecus. Lineage (NCBI taxonomy): Eukaryota > Metazoa > Chordata > Mammalia > Rodentia > Cricetidae > Peromyscus > Peromyscus aztecus. The sequence continues at coordinate 23,347 of CABHPQ010168625.1, read as the reverse complement.
TTACCTTCTGTTGGCTCCTGTTCTTGACACTGCATGGCTGGTCTAGCAGTTTGGCTCAGACCTCCTTCAGCACATAGCAGATGCCTATAGGTTCCTCCTCAGCACCACACATGTCCTCAGTGTTAGGACCTCCTCCAATCCTGATATGGCCTCACCAAGACTAGGTGACATCTGCAACAAACGCATTTCCAAATAAAGTTGAATTTGCAGGTGCCCAAGTGAAGAACTTTGCATCCTTCTCTAGTCCACCAATCAGCTTTCCAGAGAAAATGTCAGGAGAGTCAAGCAGTCCACAAAGAAAAACACTTGAGATCAAGGGCACTTTGGATGAGAATAAGAGCATACCCCCCCACCCCCTGGAAGCAAGCAGATCCTTTATTGGAGATGAACCTCAGACTTTCTTTTGGTAGTTTTGAGGTGCTAACCCAGAGCAGTGTGCATGCCAGAGAAGCACAGGACTGCTGAGCTACCATCCCTGGTTCACACAAATTATTCATAAAAGGCTTATTCCTTTCACACTAGACTTCCTGGGACACTTAGCATATTTATGACAGCAACCTTATCACTCTATGATTAGCAAAGTTGAGAGTTTAAATCCCAAAGCTTTGAACCTCATAGAACAGAGGCAAATGGGGTAGAACATTACATCATCCTTCCATCTGAAATGAACATCTTCTGATCGTGATCTTATCTGACCTGACTATGCAGCTGTTAGGTAAATTTTGAGAATCTCTACATAGGGCTCCTTGTATTAATCAAGAAAAATATGTTCAAAATGGATAAAAATATGATTGCTGCCAACATTGACAAGCACATCTGGAGACGGTCTCAGCTCTCTCCTGGAGGCACATGGCTTCAATATCAGCAGGCAGATGAAGCTCTCAAGAATCAAAGGGATGCAGAGAAATTAAAGACATTCCCACTGGATGCCTTTCCTTCAGCAGGTTTAGCCTGAACACAGGGAGGTTTTGTAGCCCCAGTGCTGTGCATGGTAGGAGCTTAGGTGAGCCTCCTCCACCACAGCTTAATGGATAGAATTAACAGTTTTACATGTCTTCAGAAGATCACAAATGATACAGAGTGTAAGCAGCATCTGCTCACCCCTGCAGCAAGTATTCACTGACAACCCACAGGCTGTTTGTGCATGAGACAGTCAACGAAGAGAAAAGACAACATGTGTACTGCTCCCTCGAAACAGACCTTCTGCAGGAGAGAGATGGAGAATGATAATGAAAAGCGGACCGCATACAAGCAAATACGTGACAGCCAAACTTCACTGGGAGGGGACCAGGGAGACAGGAAAGAGGATTGCCGTTTTAAATCGCGTGAAAAAGTCTCTTTGGAAAGGGCCATTTGAACAACTTTCCAAAAGTGAGGAGGAAGCTAGGCCCTGCGGGATGAACCTGAGAGGCTGCGGCCAGGGCTCAGGGCTAGATAATGTTGAGAGCAACAGTCCAAGCCATGGTAGGAGGCAAGATGTGCAACCGGTACAGAAACATTAACTGGAAAACAGTGGAGATTGACCAGCAAGGTTCAGAGGAGGCCACCTCTGCCCTGTATTCTGAAATCTCAACCTTCCTGTGTCTAAACCTGTACCTTTCCTCCTCTCTCCAAGTCTTGTTCACCCATAACATTTTCTGCATCAGTCCACGTCAACGGCGACGTTCAGCTGCTGCTTCAACCCTTCCTTCTTCTCACACTTGTCCCCTAAAGCCCCAGATTGTCTTGGCTGCCCCATAAACCCAGACGCAGATGCCCCTGGAACTACAGCTGCCGCCATGACCTTAGACACCCCTTTCTCTAGCTACTTTACAGCTACAGCCTCTGGGTGGCATCCCATGGATCAACTTACAACTTCCTGTGGTTCTCCTTCTTCCTCAGGGATCACTGGCCACCGGTCCATGAGGGTGGAGGGAGCAGAAGGGTGAACAGGGTTTAGATGGCTGTGGATATGATGGAGACAGCCCTCCAGGAGATGACTTCAGTAAGACAACTCAATTTTATTCCAGAGTATAGGAAACATATAGGATTGGGAAGCCTGGGGACAAACCCTAATTTGCATGAAGTAGCATGCGCCTATCATGTAGCTGGATTAGTGGAAGCACGGGCCTATCGAAATGGCTAAAGCATTAACCTAATTATCATATAGGCATCAGGCAGAGAGCTTTTGCGTGGAGCTATGTCAAGGGTCATCCTTGAGATAAGTCAGGCATCCAGGCCTAGAGACAGCCTCCAAATAAGGGCAGATAGAGAGCAGAAAGCCTCACAGGGGAGGGAGTCCTTCATGTGACTGAGCTTGGAGAAGGTTGCCCAGGTCATGGTGGACTGCAACTTCTGACCAGCATGGCCTCCCAACAACTTCCCACACTTCTAGGGCCCCAAGAAAGACCATGTCACATTCATAATAGTAGCATGAATCTTTTTTTTTTTTTTTTTTTTTTTTGGTTTTTTCGAGACAAGGTTTCTCTGTGTAGCTTTACGCCTTTCCTGGAACTCGCTTTGGAGACCAGGCTGGCCTCGAACTCACAGAGATCCGCCTGCCTCTGCCTCCCGAGTGCAGGGATTAAAGGCGTGCGCCACCACCGCCCTGTAGCATGAATCTTAAAAGGTCTTTTTAATAAAAAATAAATCTGAAGCCAGGTATTGGGGTGACCACTGGAAGATCAGAGAAGCAGAACAAGCCACAGATTCCTCAACTTGCCAGCTTCTCAGCTGATCCTGTTTCCTCAAATTGGAAGCCTCTGAGTCCTCACCCAGATGGATCTCAGCTGAACTGCTGCTCAAAAGCCTAAAAGCTTAACCAGCTCTAGTTCCTGGTTTTCACGCCTTATATACCTTTCTGCTGTCTGCCATTACTTCCTGGGATTAAAGGTGTGAGTCGCCATGCCTGGCTATTTCCAGTGTGGCTTTGAACTCACAGAGATCCGAATGGATCTCTGCCTCCCAAGTGATAGGATTAAAGCTGTGAGTGCCACCATTTCCTGGCCTCTATGTCTATCTAGTGGCTGTTCTGTCCTCTGACCCCAGATAAGTTTATTAGGATGCACAATATATTAGGGTACACAATATATCACCACACATAATCAGTTAAGAGAGGCTTAATGTGTTAGATATCGTCCCTGTACAAGGAGATAGGGACAAATGCCAGTGAAATACTCAGTCCCAAGTAGGGCATCTACATCTGGCCCCCTAAAGGCTTGTGGATCATTGTGGAAGAGAAAGATCCAAAGGGGAGGGCAGACTGGAGCCCTCTTGCACTCACAGTAGAGGTGGTTGCCTGCACAAGGCTGAACAAGAATGATTGTCTAATACAGAGTGCTCAGTCCTAAAACCATGTCCACACAAAGAAAAAAAATGGCCTCAACAGTTTGTATTTAAATATTTGTGCACACATATATCACAATAAGCATTAAAAAGAGGCTATCAGCTTGAGAGTGAGCAGGAAGGGCATGGAAGGAGTCAAAGGAAGGAATTTAAAAGTGGCTAGAGAGGGGAAAAGGGAGGGAGAAAGTGATATAACTATATATTAATTAAAATGTATTAAAAAAAGATCAAGCCAGTCAACATTCTCACATGGACATGGAAGAGGGTCTTGGGCCTCCATCCTTAACTGAAGTGCTATGGAGAGTGGATGACTTCTCAGGAAGAGAAAGTCAGTTTCCTTTAAGGGTGTGGCCCCTCATAAGTTAAGCATGTTGCAATGGGTGGCCTCATGCCTGGGAATATATGGAAAGCACACATTCAACTAGATGGGTTATTTAAAAAAAAAAAGAAGAAATTAATTTGTAGGGTAGAGTTCTGTGAAGAGTTACGATTGGAAAAATAGGGAGTTAATATGACCCAAACAGACTATATGAAATTTTCAAAGAATTAATACAAATATTTCAAAAAGAAGGGCTTAATAACAAGATTCAACATACAATACAAAGGGTTTGGGAAATGTCATGGCTCATCCAGATGTTTGGCATTCTGTGACCCACTCTACTTGACACATGAAGCTGTAGTCAGGGCAACTGCTCAGTGTCAGAGTCTCCTGCCTCGACATTGTTATGGCTGATTTCTGCCATGCTAAGCAGAACCTGCCAAAGAGTGGACCTTAACTAACATTTGTTGAGTGAATGAATGATGGTAACATGACTCAGACCTTCCCTTTGCCACACAGAGATGCTCTGTTCTGTGTACATTCAATAAGAATCCATAGATTCATTGTTCCAGATGGGATTAGAGAACAGATTCCTTAGATGCTGTCTGCCTTCAGAAGGCTGTCATTCTCTATGCATTTACATCTTGGATTGACGTCTTTAGTAATAGTCAACAATATTCACTGAAATAAAATCTAAACATTCATATTAAACTTTAATCTCAAAAGTATAAAAATAATTTAAGGAAATTGCAAGAGACGGAATAATAGTCTCTTCCAAATGTTTAGATCAAATTCTTAATCGGTCATCTTATGTGAGATAGGGTGATTGATTGTTCTGGCCAATCTAGGTGTGTTCCTGCAATTGTTGTTCCCATAATAGAAAACTTGAGAATGAGAAGAGAGGAGGCATAGGGCCAGCGATGGGCCATGAACCCAGCTATACAACAGCCATTGAGCTGGAAGAGCCACGAGGTTCAACCTCTGCAGAGCCCCTGGTGCTATATCACAAATGCCACAGGAAACAATATATGAAGTCAGGAGAGCTATTTTGATCCTGTCCCTCGTCTCTGATGTTGAAACACTGGATGCTCCTAGATCTGCATCCTCAGTGATGATTCTGACCAAATCTAGACAAATTGTTTAGACAAATAAAAGGCTTAGCAGCAAGCTGTGTGTGTGTCTGTGTGTGTGTGTGTGTGTGTGTTTATGTGTGTGTGTAGATGCCAAAGACTGATGTAAGGTTTCTTCCTCTATTGTATTCCACCTTATTTAACTATTTATTTTAAACAGAAGATACTCTCATTGAGCTGGGAGCTCATCTGTTCAGCTAGATTGGCAGTGAATGAGCTACAAGGATCCATTTCTATCTCTCATCCAGTGCTGGAGTCATAGATACATGCCACTATGCCTTGGCTTTTTTCTGAGTGTTGGAAATCTAAACTTCTCATGCTTTTGACTGAGGCACTCTGCTGACTGAACTATATTCCTATACTCAAGAGCATATATCTTTACATTTGTGATTTTGAGAGTTAAATGGCTAAATTATTTAAAAATATAACACCATTACCTGTAATTTTGACTCTGAAGTCTTGACTTAAAACAGTCAAAAGCTTGAAAGCTTTGAAGTAACACTGTGTCCTTACCTTCCGACATCTTGTTTCTATGGTTAAATGAGCTGTTAGGTATAAACACACACATACACTGACTGCAACCAGTAACAACCTAGTCAGTGTCGGTCAGCTTCCCAGTATGTGTACATGTATATGGATGTGAATACATACCATATACATAGCTATAAACACAGACATGTTACCATGTATTCCTTCATCAACAGCTTATTTATGAATGATGCGACAAATAGTGCTACTACCAATGAAATATTGCTATTATCATATAGGTCTATTAATTGTTCCAAGTTGAGAAATAAAGATCTCTAAATATACCTGTACTGTCAAAAGACCTGCCCACACATTTTGAATAATATTTCTATGAGGGGAAATTTCTGATAAATCACTCCATGATTATAATTTTCCTTGGGTGTTCCCCTCAACTTTAAACTAGAAAATAACTGCCTGTCACCATTGATTTCTTGGATAAAAAATGCCCATTTTGCATTGAAAGAGACTTCCAAACTGATTTGGCTGTGTTGGCTTTGACTGGGCAAGCAGAAGGGAGGAACCTGTTCTTCAGCAAGCTGTTAGGTTGACCCTCCCAATTCTTCAGTGAGCACTTTTCCTAGTGATCATCATAGTCAGATTCAAATGGATTGTCCTGCTATTTCATCCTTCCACTGCTCCATTCCACTCCTTTGTGTCTCCTAAGGTTTTCTTCATTTCACTCAGCACAGATTGGAATGATGAAGGAAACTGAAGGTAGGGGTGCTTCTGCGTGGGGAAGGACAGTACTGTGAACTGCTAGAAATCCAGAGGGGGATCTTGAGCATGTGTGGAGGTTTGCAGAGAACAACCAAACACTGACATGCCATTTAAGCTGGAAAATTTCTGGAAGTTAACAAAGAATTCTTTCATAGAAGAAGTACTTAGATGTTTACAAATGTCCCTGCAAAGCATAGCACAATATAAGCTCCTTGTTCAAGATGAGAAAGCACGCCCATTATGAGTCCCATCCCTCTCTTTCCCCTCTTGGTGTTGAGGATTGAACCCAGGGCTTCAGTCTACCACTGAGCTGTATCTGCAGCAGCCCCCTTTCATTCCCTACACTGACACAGGGTCTCACTAAGTTTCCAGACTGGCTTTGAACTCCCAGAATAGCCCAGGCAGACCATGAAATTTTGGTTCTGCTGCTTCATCCTCCTGAGAAGCTGAGGCTATGACACTGTGATATCCACCCAGCTGTTTCCTTGGGCTCAGGGATCAGGAGCTCACAGACATCAGAATCAATAGCTTAACTTGGCCAGAAAGCATATCTCTGCCAGGTTGTACTGGTCAAAATGTACCTCTGATGGGTCCACAACCTTCACTCATAAAAGTGATTTTGTCTGCCGCATTCTCGCCTTCTGATTTCTTCACTTCTCTGTCCTACAAGGTAAATCCCAGTCCTCCTTCTTCTCTTGACTTATCCAAAGCCTTTCTGTCATGGTGATCTCCTTCCGACCATTGCTTCAAGCTCATCTGTGTCTTGAAGGGTCCCAAACTTATATACCAGCACTTCAAAGCTGTGTAAGGAAGCACATTTATGGTTATAATCAACTGTGTAGCTGGCACCGCAGAACCAGGGCCTTGGTCCTGTAGACAACACCTAACCAGCTGTTGACAAGATGAGGTCAGATTCACCCTGATCTGGAGCAATCTGGAAGCCAGGCTCCCTAGTCAGAAGGTCAATATGTCCAACCCAGGAAAAATGGAGTACAGGTTCACCAGCTTGGAAGACTTCACCCCCAGCCATAGACACCATTGATTCTTTGTGCCCAGTCCCACTAGGCATATGAACTTGGTGTGGAAATACACCTTTAAGAATAATTAATGTCCTCCTACTCCCATCTTGCCATCATGACAGCAACCTCTCTCAATCCTCCTGGAAAAATCCCACATCCATCCTTGAGCCCTCCCTACTGAGGGTTGGCACAGATGTGCAGGAGCCCAGGAACCAGGTGCTTATCAGCTGAAGATTTTGAATGGATTTTCACCTTAAAAAAGGTTAAATTAGCATTGTGCTGCTGTGCAGATATTTTATGAGATTAAATTATAGTGTTAACCATTATGCAGTACAAGAAAATGCATGGAAAGGGGAAAAAAGCTTAATTGACATTTACACTTTAAAAATGTCAATCAAAGGCATCAATAGCACAGAGTACAGTATCCCTTGTGTGTGTTTAATTCTAGTGGAAATAATGTGCACTAATTTTACCAGAAGAGCTCTTTAATTATCTCTATTGAAAACCTTCAGCATAAGGCGAAGTTCAAGTACTAAGCTAATTTATAGAGGTTGAGAAATACTTAATGCCTAAACACAGTGAAATAAATTTCGATTTATTATGGCTGATAATGGAGAGTCACAACCATTCTAATATATTCCATGATGGCATAACATTACATAAGCTACATTATATTTATTATGAACATCTGGCATACTGTACTCTATTCAGATAACTTTAATTAAAGCAGCCTCCAAGCTCTCATATAATGCCACCGCAGCTCTAAAGAGGAGAACAGCCCAGCACATTCATGAATGGCCAGCCTCAAAAGGCTCTCAATGTTGAGATTCCTGAAGCGTTTCTGTTACACAAGAGGGCCTTTGGATAATAGCTTGCTCAACTTGCTGAGCTTTGGAGCTAGAATTGTAACTCTGAAATGTTGCTGAGTTCGGCCACCTTAAGCATCAGTGTGTCACAAGTGTTCTAGGCATTGAGAAAAATTTCTTTTGGGTTCTGCATCTAGAGGACCATGGGCATTGTTTGTGTGGTCCTTTTTTTTTCCCTCCCCAAGGAGGGCTGCTGCTTTCACTTTGTGAAAATACAGGGGAGAGCTTCTTGTGGAAGCTACTTTTTCTCTTCCTAAGCAATGCAGTGTGGAAGAAAATAATGTGTCAAATGGATAAGAAGAAGTGCTCATAACAAACTAAGGAGACAAAGTAGGATGGGGAGGGGAAGTTAAGAAAGGGGGAACATTCTAGATGCAGATGCAAAAAAGCCTTCACTCAGACTATGCTACCCTAGAAAGCTTCATTAGGAAAGCTAGTTAGCATACAGGCACACACATATGAACTTGTTCACATACACAGAGAGACATACATGGAAGTACACAGTCACACAGGCATACTCATGTATGTATGTCTGTAGATTCATACACATCTTTGCACATACATGACTGGACAGACATACACGAATGCTGTGTACAGACACAGGCTTCAGTGGATGCTGAGGGTGAATCATCAGAGAAGATAATGAGATTTAACAAGCATTGTTGCTGAGTTTCTGACTCGAAGCTTCTACTATTTTTGGAACAGCATTATATCAAATTCAAAATGAAGATGGATAAAAAACCAAAGGTCCTGGATCGAATCATAGGCAGAACCCTGTAGATTTAACCAAACTTCTTATTAAATAAGAAACACAGAACTAATGCAAAGAAGAAAGCCAAGAGGTCAGAGCTAAGAGCTAAAACCTTACCCTTCCTCCTGCAGTGGTCCTACCTCTCCGAACCAGAGCTACTTTCTGTGTTAAAGTCTTTATATAGAGTTTCTGTTCTGCCTTCTCATTGGTTGTAAACCCAATCACATGACCGCCTCATCACTGCCTGTGTATATAGACCTCCAGGTGTTCTATGGTTGGTATTGAGATTAAAGGCATGTGTATCCAATGCTGCCTGTATCCCTGAACACACAGAGACTTACCTAGGTCTGCCTACCAAGTGCTGGGATTACAAGCACACGCCACCACCACCCTGCTTTCCTATGGCTTGCTAATAGCTCTGACCCCCAGGCAACTTTATTTATTAACATACAAATAATATTTTAGTACAAAAGAAAATATCACTATAGAACCCTGACATGGCCATGTTGGGATCACTGGGAACTGTGGTCTCCGTGCAGGTCCCCACAATGAGCAAGATGAGGTCCTGTACAGACCTCCATAGTTATTCAATTAGCCTGGAGCATATTACTCCACTAGGGATATCTTGCTATCGAAATGCATTTCACCAAATATTTGGAAGAACGGATATGATAGGTGAGATTGGCAATGACGCCATGAACTTAAAGTGATTAAGATCTCAAAATATTCAGATGAAGGTAGAAGCATGGGCCTGATTGACACATCTTGCATACCACATGCAGGGGAACACATGGAACCCTGGGTCACACCTCGTGACCTGTTGGAAGCCATTGCTAAAATTCAAATGAAGAAATAGCCAAGGTTTCATTTACCTAGGTGGGATGATGAAAATTACACACAAACCCATTATTTTAGGAATAAAATTTACTATTCATGTAATTTAGAAAAATCAAAGCAGTTCTACATTTCTGTTCAAATAACAATAACATAAATTCAATGACAGGATAATCAGAATTCTAATAACAGAGTGGAAATATGTGGCAGTGAGGAACCCACAAGGGATTTCCTTGGTGTTTAAAACCAGCCCTGGAGTGGCAGGGCTCCAGTGGCTCTGGGGCCTCAGATTCAAGGATAAAAGTGTCTAAAGACAGGAAGAGGAGCATGAAGGTCAGGGATTCAAAAGAAGGACATCCCCAGATGTACTGACCAGTGCTCTGGCACTAATTCATGGCACATGGTTTCCTATATAGGCCTTTCTGGGGACACTGGAGAATGTTCCCAGGTCACTAGAACTGATACACTGGCATAGCATTTTATGCTGGGATGGTCTTGGCAAGCTGTGTCCACGAGGTCCTGAAGACAGAACAGTTAGTGTTTTTAGACACAACCTTGCTGGCTTATAAACTATGTGGATCATCTTTTCTGAGGTGGCCAGGAAGTAGTACATGGGGATGAAGTCCCATAGTGCATTTCTTTGATATCAACTAAAAATACATCAAGGATAGAGGCCCACAGGATTGACTCTTCTGACATCACAAATTATGTAAGGCATGGCGGCATACTCAATTTTGAGTTGGGTGATATTTTTTTTTGCCACTTGCAAAACCATTCTTACATACTAAGTCATCAAAATTTATTCAGATAAATGTCTCAGAGTCCTTGTCTTTGAAGAAATGTTATTCACATAGCCAGTTATGATCCAAAGGAACAATTCAAAGACAACCTAAATTAGCCAATCTAGAAAGATTATATAAAACAAGCTAGATTAAAGGTCATCAATTGTCAATCACAGATGTGATAGGAATACATGGATTTTTCGGGGAATGAAGTACTGTGTGGACTGAGGCAGTTATTGGAAAACTGGACAAAGGATAGGCAGAGATGCTTGTTCAAACCACAGTTTCAATTGCTGTGAAGAGACACCATGACCACGGTAACTCTTATAAGGAAAACATTTCACTGGGGTGGCAGCTTACAGTTTCAGAGGTTCAGTCCATTACCATCACAGTGGGGAGCAAGGTGGCATGCAGGCAGACATGGTGTTGGAGGAGTAGCTGAGACTCCTACATCTTGCAGACAACAGGAAGTCAACTGGGAGACTGGGCTGTATCCTGAGCATAGGAAACCTCAAAGCCCGCCCCCACAGTGACTCACTTCTTCCAACAAGGCCATACGCAGTCCAACAAAGCCACACCTCCTAATAGTGCCACTCCCTATGAGATTATGGGGTCCAATTACATTCAAACTACCACATTACCTCAAAATCAAAAGGGAGTTTGTAGTGAATAATAAGGTAAGGAGATATTGCCCATTGAAAAGAGAGAACTGGAAGAACCATGTAGAACTCATTCTAGAAAAGAACACAGGAGTGTTCAGTGAGTTGTAGTCTACATGCAGTTGCTTTATTCACAGAAAGCTCAGTCCTTTGTGGAAACAATAGGTGATGTGGCTTTTATAGGTTGATTATCCAAGGGGAATTCTGAGTAAAGGCAGAATGATGAAGGGCTGCTATGACCTAATGACACAGTTGACCTTGGCAACAGTTGGCTTTTTTGTAAACAATGATTGCCTCCTTTTCCTACTGTATGCACTAAGAGGATGTGGTGGTTTGCATGGGAGTGGCCTTCACTGGGCTCATTTATGTGAATGCTAAGTCACCAGATAATGGAACTATTGGAAATGGACTAGAAGGATTGAGAGGTGTGGATTTGTTGGAATAGGTGTGGCCTTGGAGGAAGTATGTCACTGGGGATGCCAGCTTTGAAGTTTCAAAGGTCTATGCCAGGTCCATTCTCTCTCTGCCTGCTGCCTGTGGATCAGTGTGTAAAGCTCTCAGCCCCTGCTCCAGCACATGAACTAACCCTCTAACAGTGAAAGCAATTCCCCAACTAAATGTTTTCTTTTATAATGTTTTCTTGTCCATGGTATCTCTTCATAACAACGGAACAGTAACTAAGACAGAGGTATCTCCTCAAATATCTATGAGAGAAACCAGCTACATGTCTGAAATCATACACTCATTTCCACTTCTGGAAGAAAGCTGAGAGGCAGCAAGAGTGCCACTCATACTCAAACCTGTGTCCCAACAACAAACCACTCAGTGGCCTTGTTTTACCAGCCAAGTGTAATCTTTTTTTACTTAACAAGACCTGTTGTCTTTCTATCATTCACAATGAGCCTAAATTTCTGAGCGAGTGGTTCCAGGAAATTGATGGCTGTGTGGCAACACTCTCTGAATGGAGGATATCATTTCAGTCTTATAAAAGAGCCTCTGCCTGTGAATCTGCGAGAGTCTATTCCTATCTTCAACTATTGAGACCCTGAGAATGCTCATCTCCCTAGACCAGAAGGAAGACTCAAGCCCCTTTTTGGCCAATTCACTCTCCTTGGCAGATGTCTTCAGTTTCCCTTTGAAGTGTAAGATCCCCAGATTATGAACGGGACCCTGCAGGAAGTGAGGGTCATGGGCAGAATCCTGTCCTACGAAAAGCCGAATGTAAGCATCATGCAGCATTCAACCTGCTTACATTATGGAGAGAGCGCTGAGCTGGTTTTGCCTTGATAGAAAGGGTTGCTGCTCAAGGCTTGGTATCTGGGGACCCATTTGCCAGAGCAGATGAAGCTGACTTCTGTTCTGTCATCAGTAGCTTCTAATTCACCAGTGCGCCCAAATCACAGTGGGGACCCTCAGAAGTATTTATCTCATGGCAGATGGGGCGAAATCTGCTCTTTTACACAGAAGAGCTAGCAGCTAGATTCTGAATGAGGAAATCACCCACAGGACCAGGGACATTTTCATGTGAACATGTGGATGCAGCAATGGACTCTCGGATCCTGTAGGGAGTCTTTGATTACCAGTTTCTGCCCCTCCCCCACTTTCTTTTCCATCAGTGAGAAGCCGGATGTCCTTACATGTCCACACCGTGTGAATTTCTGTTGAACTGAAGATTCTATCAGGTACTGCTCACTCCTAGCTTCTCCACTTTGCTCCAGGGAGCTTCACTCTCCTTGTTGATTTGAGACTCCCAGGGACTTCAATGTTCATGTGCTCAGCCATCCTCCAAACCTAATGAATGCATGGAAGAGTTGCTAATTTATGGTTCCCATAGAAAACACAGACGTGCCATTGAGCATCCCCCCTTCCAGAAGCTCTCCTTAGCCCCTCTGGAGCCCCCATTAGTAACTCACTAATAGCAGCGACTGCTTTGAGACTTGTGCTCCAAGGCCCCTGCCTTCTTTTCTCTTTGCACTGTTCTGGCTGAGACCCTGGGAACAATATTGGCTGGGAGTTGGCGTGGCTCACCTGCTCTTAACACTAATTACATTTTCACCAGTTTTCCCCGTTAATTATGGTGTTTCAGACTGAATCCTAATGGGCTCAGTGTTTCTGTGAATAAGAGCCTGTGTCTATTTTTCCTTAACATGATGATTAGATATAATTGCTGCTGTTTATCAAATATCTTCTCACCTCTTAATAGGATTAAGTGATGCTCATGCAATGAAGCAGGATGCTAAGTCTTTTCCCGGTATCACAGTTCGATTGCAAACAGGGCATTAATGTTTCAGTTTCTGATGCACTGTTTATCTGTGCTTTTCTTTGACAGCATTTGGGATTTATGCTATACTGGTATCCAAACAAAATAAATTATAATTATTCTTTTTTACTAGGGTTGAAAATAAGAGACTAATCAGCATGAGTGAGTTGCATAGCTTCCCCCGAAGTCCAGCAAGCCTGATTCTTCTGGAGACAGGTCATCCCCAGGATTCAGACATCTGCTATCCAAGTATTTCGCTTTCAAGTGGGTCATTTATGACTGTGTGGCTATCCCCACCCCCATATCCTAAATTGGTTTTGGATTTTTACTACATTGTCGTTTAATTTGGGGATAATTGACAATTTAAAAAAATAGTAATTATTTTTGTTTTCCTATTGAGATTGTAGTTCTTCAGTGTTATATGCCACATCTTTTATGTGACCCATGAAAGAATTCTAGCCTTCTTAGGGGAGATGAGATCTGTCCGGGCTGAACACAGGACTTCACCCAGGCTCTTGTGTGTGCCAGGCAAGGGCTATACCACTGAGCCACACCCAGCTTCTCTGGTCGTGTTTGTACAGGTCCTCCACAGTCATAGTTAGGTTGCCATCTGAGCAGCACACACAGAATCTGCTATGGGGACAGAATTCTCTTCCTAGTATTGAACATATTTACTTTGTCACCAGGGATCTTAATCCTGCCAGCTGATCCCCTTGAATTTCACAAACAGAAACTCAAATGATCAATCCACAGCAACTTCTTCTATTTATGCACAGCATGTGTGGTTTAATATTTTCTTTTTTTCTGAGTACAGACTTATGCAAACAGGATATTATACTCTCCTGGTAGCAGAACTGCCCGAGGCACTGTTTCTTACCAAGCTAATGACTCTTATGCCTTTCCCCCTGTCACATTTGTAACTAGCAATTTTAATGTAAATCATTAAGATATTTATTTTCATTTTTTATTGCAAATAGCTGTTACGTCGCGGGCGATTTCCCTCCTGTTTTTGTGATGCTGGCACTAGCTCTCATGTGACCCACTTGATGTCCTAAATCATCAGTTTTCCCTGGAGTCAACCATGTTTCCATTGCAGTTGCATACTTGCTTGGGGGGTATTTTTAAAGTCTCATAAGTTTGGCCCAGTCGTTTTGAATCTTATGCTTTGTGACTCTACTCATAAAGTTGACTGACTGACTTGCCTTTTTGAGTTTTCTTGGCTTTGCTAACCTGCTAAAATTTTATATTGTGCAGTGGCATATATTCCTCTGACATTTTTAAGGCTTTATGATAGTGTGGGAATTACTGCTTATTTGGTCTAAAATCCTCAAATAACTCACATTTCAATGATCTGAGTTTCCCGAAGGTAATGTCTTGACATCGCTTAATTTTTCTGGTTTTTTAACTTCAACGCTTTGTTTTAAAATCCTAACCATTTTACCTGTGAAAGGAAAATGTTGGCTACACAAATTTTAAAAGCTGTATCATGGTATATTTAACATGCAACACAGTGCGCACATTTAAAGTATATGATTTGATAAATGTGGACTTATTTTTACATCCACAGAACCATCAGCAAGATCACAACAGTGTTCTCTCTCCCTTCTGCTGCCCTTTTGCCTGCTTGTCTCCAAACACCTTCCCCAGAGAAGCCTTTAGTCAGCTTTGATCTCTCAACACAAATAAGCTTACTTCATCCAGGGTTTTATAAGTGGAGTCATACAGTATATATTCTGCTTTGTGTGGCATTTACTCAGCCTAATCACTGTGACTTTTACTCTTGTGCTAGGCACCAGAGGGTTCTCTTTCCTGTTGCTAAGCAACGGTGTGGGTGTGGCACAGTTCCTGGACTTGTTTCAGACAGAGGCCTTTACAAGTCAAGCTCCTCGGGACATTCTTCTGTAAGTATGTCTTTCTTTGTGTGCATATTCTGTTTTCTCTTGGGTAAGTAGTTAAGGGTGGGTGGTGAGTCCTATGTAAACGGACTGTGAACTCCTAAGCTACACCAAACATGCTCTAAATTAGGTGCATCAGTGTGCTTTTACTGCCTGGATGTGAGAGTCTCAGCTCTATTGCTTCTGCTCTGAAAGTTGTTATATTGAATTGGTTTTTATTTTGACTATATGAATGTGTGTGTAGAATCACCGTTGTCCTAGTTAGCTTTAACTGTCAGCTTAACAAGCTGCCATTGAGGAATTCCCTAGGTCAGATTGACTTGTGGGCATGTCTGTGGGGATTGTCTTGAGTATTAATTGACGTGGGAAGACTCAGCAGAATGTGTGCGATGCCATTCCAGGAGGGATGGCCCTGAGTTATATAAGAAAGCTTGCTAAATGTGAGCGTGTGCGCAACTGAGAAAGCCAGCTAACACTTTGTGTTCCTACATGAGAGCTGCCTTCTAAGTCCTGCCAACTTCTTCTGACTTTCCTTAACTGTAGGCTGTGTCCTGGAAGTGTAAACAGAAATAAAACATTTCCTCTCCAAGCTGTTTTCAGCTAGAATGTTTTATCACAGCAACAGAAAGAAAACTAGACCAACCATTGTTATAATTTACATTTCCATATGTGGTGGTAGTTGTAAAGTCTCAAACCTTTGGACAAATGGCTGAGGTGCCTATTTAACATATCAAAGCAGACCTGGACACTGGGTTGTCCAAACATGTTATGAATTATTGTACATGGTCAGGGGTGGGGAGGGTGTGGGGGGGGGGTGCAGTGGGTAGGGACCTCTGAGGGTATCCTGCAGTGCATACAGGGAAACATGCTGGCATGCTGGGCAGATGCAGCAGTGGGTTTGGCAGATGCACTCCATGCGAGCATGGTAGCAGCTGCGGCCGGTAATTCACAACCTAGATGTTGCATCCACGTGGAAAGTTTATTATAATAGAAAGATAAAGGAAAGAAGCGATAGGAAAGAGAGAGACAGAGAAAGAGAAAGAAGAAGAAGAGAGAGAGGTCAAGGACATGCACACCTCATTGGAGGAAAAGTGGGAGGGGGGAGGGAAGGAGTTTTTCCTTAGAATGAGGCTTTTACGACAGAACACAGGGCAGCACCAAGGGGTGGGGCTTCAGGAGGGATCAGAATATTAACACAGCATCCCTCAGTCCCTACCTATCACAGGGTGTGGCTGGCATACCCTGCACTATACTCTAACTCTCCAATCCAAGAGCTGGGCTGCCCTCCCCAGAGGGTCTTCCCTAGATAATCCAGCCATGTTGGATGGTAGATGTAACCAACCATCTTATTAAATAAGAAACACAGAGCCAATGTAAAGATAAAAGCCCAAGAGGTCAGAGCTAAGAGCCTTACCCGCCTGCTGCAGCTAGCCTCTTCAGCCAAGAGACCTCTCCCAAAGGAGCTACTTCCTGTGTGTTTGTCTTATAAAGACTTCCTGTTCTGCCTTCTCATTGGTTGTAAATCCAGCCACATGACAGTCCCGTCACTGCCTGTCTGTAGGTCACTCCAGGTCTTCTATGGTTGGTATTGAGATTAAAGGTGTGTGTCTCTAATGCTGGCTATATCCTTGAACACACAGAGATCTACCTAGTTCTGCCTACCAAGTGCTGGGATTAAAGGCGTGCGCCTCCTTCAGCAAATCCTAACGGCGTGCACCACCACAAACGGCTTTCACTATGGCTTGCTAATAGCTCTGACCCCTAGGGAACTTTATTTATTAACATACAAATAAAATCACATTTCAGTACAAATAAAATACCACTATATTGGGTCCTGTCCCTTTTTGTACCTTTGCCCTCTTGGCTGCTGCAAATGGGAACCTCTAGCCTTCCTTCCCCTTCTTCTCCCCTCCCCTCCTCACAAGGCTCAGGGTCTTGTCCACTCTGGACTCTCTCAGATGTCTCTGCCTCTGGCTGTGCTCTACCTTTTATCTACAATAAACTTTCTCCTCTACCATACCTAAGAGCAATCATGTCCTTTCCTTTTTATTTCTATTTTTCATTCTATGTGTTAGTCATTTTTTTTTTACATGTGACAAAATACTAAGGAAAACAACTCAAAGCAAGAACAGGAACAGCTGATCCTGGGGTATGAGAGTTTTAAGAATGCCTCTAAGACTCAGCCATAGCAGAAGCATCCCAGTGGAAAGCATGGTGGGACCAAGTTTCTCACTCCGTGACAGGAAGAAAGCTGGAGCAAGGGACACAAAGTGGCCATCACAATCCGAACTCCACTGTTCAGTTTCACCCAATCAGGCCCTAGTTCCTACTTCTCATTGTATGTGGACTTTTCTGTTCCACCAGCTACTCCCCAAATAACCACACAGAGACTTAATATTAATTACAAATATTCAGCCAATAGCTTAGGCTTGTTTTTAGCTTGCTCTTATAACTTACATTAACCTGTTTCTATTAATCTATTTGCTGACCCAGACTCATTTACCTCATGTGTGCACATCCCATCCTGCTTGCTCTGTGTCTCATGGAGTCTCCTTGAGACTCTTCAGACTCCCGTGATTCCGGCCTTCTTTCCAGCATCCTCTCATTTTGGCTTTCCTGCCTAATTAATCTCTTTCTGCCTAGCTATTGGCCAGTCAGCTTTTTCATTAAACCAATCAGAAGGTGCCCTGGCAAAGATACATCTTTACAGTGTATAAAAAGATGATTCTATAACATCCCACCATCTTCCAATAGGTCCCGTATTATTAATCCACTGGTTAGGTCAAAGCCCTCAGACTGTAATCAACTCTTGGTGAAATGACTAACAGACCAATTGAGCACCAAGCCTTCTATTCATGAGCCTTTTGGGAGACATTTCATATTCAAACCAAAGCAGTGGTTACAATTCACATTTCCCTACTAATCTGGACTGTATTCAGGAGCTCCATCCTGAGTCCTTGTATTCTCAAATGGAAATATATCATTCTTTTCAAACCCCAAAGTGATTGGGTATTTCTAGCACTTCTGAACAGCAGGAAAGCATGCAGAGAAACAAGACCCAAATGTGGGCTCACTTGGTACTTGTAAGCTGCTAAGAACACAGGAGGCAGAAGATCTGGATGTTTGGGGTTAAAATTTGCACCCTGGATTTAAACAGAAAAGTAGAACAGTTGGAGCTCAGAAGTCTAGATTATACCCTTGACTCGATAGTTTTATGTTAAGTTGACACAAGCTAAAGTCATATGAGAGGAGAGAACCTTAATTAGGAAAATGCTTCCATAAGATGGGTCTGTAGGGAATCCTGTGGGGGAATTTTCTTATTTAGTGATGAATGGAGGGAGGGCCCAGCCTATTGTGGGTGGGGCAATCCCTGGGCTGGTGGCCTTGGGTTCTATAAGGAATCAGGCTCAGCAAGCCATGAGGATCAAGCTAGTAAGCAGCACCCTCCATGGCCTCTGCTTCAGCTCCTGCCTCCAGGATCCTACCCTGTTTAAGTTCCTGTCCTGACTTCCTTGGTTGATGAACTGTGCTGTGGAAGTGTAAGCCAAATAAACCCCTTTCTCCCCAAGTTACTTTTGGATATAGTGTTTCATCACAACAATAGAAATCCTAAGTAAGACAACCTTCTTCCCATTGGAGATCTTTGGGACCACTTGAAGTTTATAAAGGACAAAATACTTTCTCAAGTATTATATTGCTAAAAAATATTTATCTTGTCCTCACTTTTAACTAAATACACACATTTCTTAGACCAAAACTTTGAAGTCTTATCTTCATGTTATATATAGCTTCATTTAGTGTCCTTTTAAAAATATTTGTTCTACAAGGAACCTTTGGACATAAATCTTCTTGTCAATAACATGCAAAAACTTCTTGTTACTACCAATACCAATGTCTCTAGCGTTCTTTCTTTCATTCATTCATTCTTTCTTTTTCTTTCTTTCTTTCTTTCCTTCCTTCCTTCCTTCCTTCCTTCC
>CABHPQ010168624.1:0-22278 GCA_902168405.1 Peromyscus aztecus | reverse complement strand
GAGGAGGAAGAGGAGGAGGAGAAGGAGGAGGAGGAGGAGGAGGAGGAGGAAGAGGAGGAGAAATGAGTCCTAAGAAAGTCTTCAGTTAAAGACTGAGAGAAGGGCCAGGAAGCTGGCTCAGGGGGTAAAGATGCTTCTACTATGCAAGTCTGACAACCTGAGTTCAATCCTAGAAACCATGGTGGGGGAGAGAAGTGACTCCCAAAGTTGTCCTCTGACCTCTACACACATACACCAGGCACACCGAGACCTACATACCACACACACACACACACACACACACACACACACACACACACACACACACTATAATAATAAATCTAAAATTAAAATTTAATTTTAAAATACTCAAAGAAACAAAGCTAAACATCAAACAAGTACATTTTTAGAATGTTCATTTCTTGTGCTATAAAATCCTGCCCCATTTAAATAATAATTCAGTTTTAAAGGGTAGACATATTTAATTGCCTTAACTATTACCCTTAAATATCTGTCTTCTTCACTCCATAGACTCTCTCAGTAGGTTTTGAACTTCCTCTGAACTCAATCTCAAAATCAAAATAGAAGGCTCAAACTGAAAGGCAAAGAACAAGTTGGGGTGTTTTTGGTTTTTTGTTTGTTTTACGAGATAGGGTTTCTCTGTGTAGCCTTGGCTGTCCTGGAACTCAATCTGTAGACCAGGCAGGCTTGGACTTACAGAGATCAACCTGCTTCTGGCTCCTGAGTGCTAGAATCAAAGGCATGTACCACCATGCTGGGCAGCGTCTTATGTAGTCCAGGCTGGTCCTGAACTTGTTACACATCCAACGATGTCCTTGAATTCCTAGCCTTCCCTTCTACCTACCAAATGCTGGGTTTATAAGTGTTCACCACTGCCAAGCTTCATCTTTTCTATAATACAAACTAATTCAAATTGATGGTAATAACTATGTAATACATAAAAGAAACTCATCATTTAACCTTTTTTCCCCATAAACTATGGCACCTGGTGTAAGCAAATCTGAGTAAACATCCTATTGGTTGGTAAAGAATCATATCAACTGATCACCTGTTCAAAACTGACTTTAATGAAAGATCTATTCTAGAATCCTTTAAAAAGCATTGATTAGTATAATAGTTTGGAGGCAAAAGGCAGAAAAGGTTTTGGGCCTGAGGCATTTTGGGCCAGAATCATCACTTACTCTGACTACAAACTGGGGGGTAGGGGTGATTATTTGAACAGTAGTCTTGTTTTAAATTCATTACCATTAATCCCAAAGTGGGTCCTAGCAATCCTGTTCTTGCCTACACAATCCCATTTGAAATAACTCTTACATCTCTTCACTCTAAATCTCCAGCATCTCCTCCCCTGCCCTTACATACAGCAGGTAACCATATTACTGATTTCTTTCACATTTACCAATACAACTCCATGGGATCTATTCTTTCCTAGATTCCTGTTACTATGGCTGAGCTCTTACACTGTGTGTGTGTGTGTGTGTGTGTGTGTGTGTGTGTGTGTGTGTGTGTGTGGTGTGTCTACAGAAGCACATGAAGAGGCCAGAGAAAGACACAGAGTATACTCTACTGTTCCCCTTCTTATTTTTTTGAGATAGAGTTTCTCACTGAATCTGAAGTTCGTTGTTTAGGCTAAACTCGCTAGCCAGTAAGCAAGCTCCCAGGATCCACCTGTCTCTGCTCCACCAACACTAGGGTTACGGGCAGGCCATGCACAGCTTTTACGTGCGTGGCTGTATGCTAAGAACTGTTGAGCAACATGGTGAGACACATGACAATTAATTGTATTAACCTACTTTGTGCATGTTCACAATATCAAAGAACTCAGGATACAAATTAGTGGAGAACACTGGCCTAGCACGAACAACTCTTTTCTCTCCAGTGCCGGGGAGGGGTGGGATGGAGCAGGGAGGAATAGGGAAATCTTGAGCCTGACTAACTACGGACCGACTGATCTTAAGACAGGGTCTTACCCTGTAGCCAAGCTGTCCTGTCACTCACTGTCTAGGCTGTCGCAGGCCCATGGCCATCCTCCACTTCAGCCCCCACCGTGCCTGGCTCGTGCCTGTAATCCCAGCACTCATGTAAATCCTCCACTTTGAGAAATCACTGGAAAAACAGCAGAGGATACCCAAGAGTGATGATGAGAGACTTTCTAAGCACATATTAAAAAATAAGCAGCCATAAAGAAAACAATGGAATGGAAATATGGAATACCTAGAGAGCTACTGCTGTATTGTAACAAAAATATATAAACAAGAGATCCATGTTAATATAAATGCATCTTCTAAACATAAATTTTAATTGAAAATTTAACGTTAAAAATACATAACTTAGCCAGGCAATGGTGGTGCATGCCTTTAATACCAGCACTTAGAAGGCAGAGACAGGAAGAGTTTGAGGCCAGCCTAGTCTACAGAGTGAGTTCTAGGACAGTCAGGGCTACACAGAGAAACCTTGTCTCAAAAAAAAAAAAAAGTAGAGAATATATAACTTAGCCAGGCATTGGTAGCACAAACCGAACCTTTAATCCCAGCACCAGGGAGGCAGAGCCAGGTGCATCTCTATGAGTTCAAATTCAATCTGGTCTACAAAGCAAGCTCCATGACAGCCAGGGCTACTGTACAGAGGATAGCCTGTCTCAAAAAAAACTTTAAAAAAATCCAGACTCCACACGGGCTAGTATACAGTACAGCACAGTGGAGTACACTACAGTAGTGCACATCTGTAATCCTAGTACTCTGGAGACACAAGCAGCAGAGCCTCATCTGTTTGAGGCCAGCCTGGGGCTAAAGAGCTGGACTCTCTCTCAGAAAGACCATGAGGCACCAAGGCTACAAATGACTGTTTTAAATACTTCTATGTTTAATTTTTATGATATATGACTAATACGTATTATTTTCATAATGACAGCTCTTTTTCATTTAGTCATTCAGGCATTTCTTTCACAGTCTTCAGACAGAATATAATGTTCTAAGAATATAGAACAATATTGCTAATATTTAATATGAAAGTTGAGAACAATGACAGCCGCTGTTGAAGTTTATCAGCTAAGGGGCTGGAGAGATGGCTCAGTGGTTAAGAGTGCATATTGCTCTTTCAGGGGACCCAAGTTTGGTTCCCAGTACCCATATCAGGTGGCTCACCACACACTAACTCTACTTCCACGGGATCCTCCTGGGCATCCCATGCCTTCTGGTACGTGCATGCGCGCGCGCGCGCACACACACACACACACACACACACACACACACAAATGAATCTTAAAATATATATATAATTTTCAAATACCTTATAGCTTATAATAGTGAAGTACTGGGAAGACAAAGTTATAGCAGCAGTTTTAGGTCTCACATTATACTCCTTGGAAATCAATGAACTAAGCATTCCTGTATCGAACACATAGCCCACCTTCATTTAACCCTCATAAAAATAACCTACATATGCAGTAACTGGTGTATGAGGGTTTTCTAATTTATATGCCATCAGTTAGATTCACCACAAGGAGGCCCCAACTAGCATTTCAAAAACCTTCAAAATGCTATCAAGAGGAAGAGGGAATACTCACACAGCAAATCAAGACATAAAAGTAACCACTGATTATAAACTCCCCTCTCATGAACCTTCGGGCATTCTTCTCCAATGTTTCTTCCCTTTAGCCTTGAGTCTTTCCAAGCAAAGAAGAAAAGTCCTATGTTGCTTCTTTGTCCTCATTTTTCCTTCAGCACACTTAAATCTGTCTCCTATTACAATTTTGCTACACTACTCTCAATGTGGAGAACCCTCCAACAGACAGATGAAAGGTCAGTTTTCAATCCTCACCTTATTGAAATTTGAAACTGCTTACCAATCCTTTCCTCAAACATTCTACTTTCTTAATTCTGTGAGGCCACCAAATTAGAACTTCTTGGAGTTTTTAAACACAGATATGTATTAATTTATTTAATAATCAAAATTACTTGCCAGGCATTATGCTAAGCACTGGAAAACCAACAATAAGGGAGTTTAAGGGGGTTATTATAATGGGAAAGATAGAGTGATAATTGCTGTGGAATGTTCTGTATGGCAAATGTGTTGCTAATAAAATACTGATTGGCCAGTGGCTAGGCAGGAAGTATAGGCGGGGCTAACAGAGAGAATAAAAAGAACAGGAAGGCAGAGGGAGTCACTCTCTGCCAGCCAGCCGCCAGGACAAGCAGCATGTAAAGATGCCGGTAAGCCACGAGCCATGTGACAAGGTATAGATTTGTAGAAATGGATTAATATAAGATATAAGAACAGTTAGCAAGAAGCCTGCCACGGCCATACAGTTTGTAAGCAATGTAAGTCTCTGTGTTTACTTGGTTGGTTCTGAGCGGCTGTGGGACTGGCAGGTGAAAGAGATTTATCCTGACTGTGGGCCAGGCAGGAAAACTCTAGCAACAGATAATCATCAAAACGAGATAAAAAATCACACAGAATTAAAAGCAGGATGTCAACAGAAAAAGCACAATGAGTATGGAGCTGCCTGTTAACTGCATTTTTCATAGGCTCTTAGGAATATGATTAAGTACAAGTTTAATAATGTTCAAAAACAAAGTGAAGTACAGCCTGGACTCATCTCCACTCCCCAAACCAACACAGGGCCCAGAAAGCTGTGCTAGTTGGCTTACCCAAGGGCCAGGCTGGCTGTAGGCTGTCTCCAAGATGTACAGAAAGATTGTAAAACCTTCCCATGTTCTGTGTCCTCACTTAGCATTTTCTCAGTATCTTGAAATCTAACTCTCACTTCCTATCTCTGTTGAGACAATAACAAAGTCCTAATTGCCAAATGAGAACTCACAGTACTGAACTGTGAGACACTCTGTTCCTTAGTTTCAGAACACGGCTCTTTCCCAACCAGTTCTTCCACTCATCTGATCATTCTTTTCCTTTCTGTTCTTTCCTGGGCTGTTTTGTTATTTCACAGGACTGTACAGAACTGCATCCAAGCCTATTCATTCCATTGCCACACATCCAAGTATGCTTTAGGAGTCTGTATTGAGCTAAGCCTTCCTCAGCTTCAGACCTATTCATATTTGTAGCATTATTACATTTGACAGGGTCACAGAAGAATCAAAATCCAAAGCCTCCTTCTTCCCTTCAGTGCAGAGATAGATGGTGGTACACACAGGGGTAACACAAACAATTTTGATACTTCAGAAAAACCTTCCAGATCCAGAAACGTCTGGAATGAATCAAAATGATGTAAAACACATGGCTATTCATATATGATAGTTATTTCACTACACCTTCATTTATTTGTCTCAACAAATACCCCAAGTGTGGGACTTTCACTCTTTTAAGAATTAGCTAGAAAATGGACTTGATTATTTAAAACTGAGTAACTATAACAGCCAGTGAGATGGCTCCGGAGATAAAAGTACTTACTGAGCAAGCCTGATGAAGGCCTGAATTCAACCTCTGAACCTCACAATAGAAAGAAAGAACCAACTTCCAAAAACTGTCCTTTGAACTCCACATGCCATGGCATGCATGTGTCTGCATGCACACACACACACACACACACACACACACACACACACACACACCAAATAATGCAATTTTTTATATTATACCAAGGATGATGCTACTAAATAGTGTAAGGTATAGAAATGATGAGTATGTGAGTGGGGGTGGATAGTGGTGAGGACTGGTATTTATCATAGCAAGCTTACACACAAATAGTCATGGGTAAATGATGAGTTTCAGTGATTCTAGGCTACATTTTGTACTCAGAGGGTTAAAGCTCATTAAGATACCAGGTGAAACCAGCAAGTACATATCCATTACCACAGTTAATAATTACACAGTTTCTCAATCTGCAGAAGGCCACCAGTCAGAAAGACTAATACACCACAGTCTTTATCTTTAGCATGGTCAGTCTGGTGAATGTGTCCAAGATTTATAAAACAGGATGAACTGTATCAGCAGATTTTGTCTTTGCCAACACCACAACTAAAAAAAAGGCTTCTTACAAACTCCATGTGATTAAAAGAAACTACTTTCTCTACCACATAAATAACCAGAAAATCTCACAATTACAATGTGTCATAGCCATTATGAAGGTTTTTCATGTCTACTCCCCCAAATACTAAGCAGTTTTAAGATTACACAATAATATCCCTGGACAACAAAGTAGAGAGGGGTCATACCTGAAGAAACACCAGTTTTGGAATAAGGCAGGGATGAATCAAACCCCTCCTACTCTGAAACTAGCAAGTGCTAAAGCCAGGTGACAGCCACACAAGGCTCATTCTACTATCCTATTTCTGTATATTCTTATCATTCATAATAACGTTAAGCTTCTTTATCTGTCAGGTGAGAATTGTTTCTTTGTTAATTGAGAATAACATCACTCCCACTTCACGGCATTGTGAGATGGCACACAGTAATTAATATTAGCCTTCTATGGTCTTAAATCTAGGAAACTAGATTCATACTTACTTGGTAACATACCAACAAGTTGTATTTCCTTCAAGTTTTTTGTTCTTACACATATTTTTACTCAGTGGCAATGATAAAACTGAAAATTATTTTTTACTGCTTTGATACATATATGGCTACCTCTTATGCCAATTTATAATCTCCTGTGGGATATGAGAGTTTGTTGCTAAAACTGTGACTCATGTATTCCAGGCTGGCCCCAAACTTGGCTATGTAGCCAAGGATGACTGGCTTCTGGCCCTTACTCCTCCACCTTCAGAGTGCTAGGATTACAGGCAAATGCCATGCCTAGTTTATGTAGTACTAGACATTGAATCCAGGGCTTTATGCACGTTGGACAACTACTCTATTAGCTGAGCTGCATCTCCAGCCTCAGGACATAGAGTCTTAGCGGCATATGTCCAGGAGTGGTATATGTATCTGGGTCATAGGGAAGTTCTAATTTTAGCTTGCTGAGACACCTTGACACTTGTTTCCATGGTGTCTACATGGATTTACACTCCCACTGACAATGTGTAAGAGTTCTTCTCTAGCATATCCTCACCAGCATTTGTTTTCTTGATGATAGCCATTGACTGGGGTGAAATGGAGTCCCAAAATAGTTTTCTATTTCCATAATGGCTAAAGACGTTGAACACTTCTTAAAGTATCAGTGGCCATTTGTATTTATTCTTTTGAGAACTGTCTGTTCAATCTGCCTGCCTCTGCCTCCCTAGTACTGGGATTAAAGGCATGCACCACCACCGCCCGGCTCATTCATTAATTCTTAAAGCTCCGCCCACTCACCCACCCCCACGCCAGTGTTGTTGCTGGAGTCCCAGTCAGTGTTCCCACCTGTGCCTGTGTCTTGAAGTGTTTTCCCAATGTTTCAACAGTTTCAGCATTTCAGGTTTCAAGTTTGAACTGATGCTAGAGTGGGGTGAAGAGATGCGGATCTTTTTTTAACATACATTTATTTATCACATGTGTTGAGTGTACACATGCCATGGCACATGTGCGGAGGTCAGAGGACAACTTTTGAGAGTTGATTCTCTCCTTCCACCATGTGAGCTCCAGGGATCAAACTTAGGGTTTAAGGCTTGGCAACAAGTGTGTTACCCACTAAGACATCTCACTAGGTCATGTATCTAATTTCACTCTTCAGTGGGTGGATATTTAGTTTTTCCCAGCACCATTTAGTGAATATGCTGTCTTTTTTTCCAGTGTTTTCTTTTTGACACCTTTATCAGAAATTAGTGCCCACAGCTAGGTGGGTTTTTTCTGGACCCTCCATTATGTTCCACTGGTCTACATGTCTATGTTTGTGCCTAGGCCATGCTGTCTTTGTCATTGGGGCTCTGTAGTATAGGTCAGGTCACATCAGATCAGTAATGTAATATTTCCAGCTACGTTCTTTCTGCTTAGTGTGGGAGGCCAGCTCCCAGCTTTTAAAGGGTTCCTATGAAGAGGATAGAGTGATAAGAAATCATTAGACAGAAAGAGAAGAGGAGGAAGTTAGTTTAGGGAGGGCCTGGATCAAAACCCAATGGCCCCTTCTGCCTCTTCAAAAGGGCTTTTTATAACAATGCCAAGGGGCAGGGCAAAGACCTTCCCCTTGCTAGATCAAAGCACACCACAGAGTCAAGTGTATCTCCTAAAATACCTGGTAACCATGCCCGTGGTCAAATCATCCCCTCATGCAGCCCTGCTGAGTAAAGCAAGCTCAGGTTCTCAGACCCTGAGTAAGTTCTAAGAAACCTCTGTGGGTCTCTACAGCTTAGGGCTGTGTAATGCTTACTTTGTCAACTTCGCATCCTATAGATCACTTGAGAAGAGACTCTCAATGAGGGATTGAGTATTTCTGGTTTGGCTAGAAGGCATGTACTGGGGAGGGGGATGTCTGAAGTACCTGATAGATGTGGGACGATCCAGCCTAAAAGTGGTAGGCAACATTCCCTGGTTTGGGGTCCTGGATGTATAAAAGAAGAGAAAGTGAGCTGAGTGTAAACATAATTGCATTCATTCTCTCTGCTCTTGACTGTGGATGTGACTAGCTGCTTCAAGTTTCCACTGCTTTGACTTCCCCAAAAAGACAGATAATGACAGATTATAACAGGGAATTGTGAGCTACAATAAACCCTTTCTCCCCTAGGTTGCTTTTGTCTAGGTACCATATCCCAACAACTGGAAACAAACGTGAAATAGTTTGCTCTGGCTATCCCAGTTGTGGTGTTTCCATACACATTTATGATGGCTTTTCTAGTTCTATAAAGAATGTCCCTGAGATTTTGATGGGGATTACACTGAGTCTGGAGAATTCTGTCAATCCTGACCATGGAATGTCTTCCGATCATCTACTGTCTTCTTCAATTTCTTTTTTCAGTGTCTTTTTAAAAATTTTCCTTATTAATAGTTTATATTTGTGCATATATATATGCACATGGAGATCAATGGCAACTTGTAGGAGTAAGTTTTCTTCTTCTACAATGTGGATATAGGGATTGAACTCCAGTCATCAGCTTGGCAGCAAAGCACTTACCCACTGAACCACAGAACTCTTCAGAGCTGTGTCTACTACTAAACATTTAGTTATACTTCAAAATTTTTCAAATAGTAAGTAAGAATGTGGTAGACTGGTAAAGATAAATCTAGGCGTTGACAGGTAGATTACTGTTGTCTACCTGTAGGAATTAGGATTACTTAGGCTTATTACACTCTGCTTGATGTTGCATAACTGAAAAGTATTAATATTTTAGTATTTTTTCCTCAAACCTTCCTTAGGAAGAGTTAGACAAGTTGATTTTTGGTCATGTTTCATCTAGCTGTCTTAGACATTTTAGAGTTATGCAAAATCCAAGTAAATTTACTCCATCATACACTGGTTCTTTGCAGACTCATCAGCTTGGCCTTTTTTAATTTTAATTGCCAAACAGTCAAATTCTCTTTCCCTACTCTATTAATTCTTATCTATATCTTAAGATTTTCTAATTTTTAGGCATAAGGCAACATTAGCTCAATTAGTATTTCATTATTATTTAAATATCTTAACAGGAAAAAATGAACAGAATTAAAAGGAAAAACCCCTTATTGCTTAAATTATTCCTATTTGTCATGTTTCTGAGAAACATTCACAAGATGTATCAATATACACATTCTTAAAAAACGGAATATATGCTCATGTATGCATACAGTTCTTCACTAAGATGACTGTGTAACTTATCCTCAAACATCTTGAAAGAGAAAAGAGAATAAGGACACTGGCACAGCATGCTTACAAGGATCACTGTGGGCAAATCCAATTTTATGACTTCCCTCAATAGGGCAAAGCAAGGTGGAATGAGCTAGGTGAGGGTTCACTTCCTATCTGAATGCTCCGACTACTGAGAAAGAGCAAACGCTCTGCAGAGGAGAGGGAGAAATCCCAATGTACCACAAACAAGGCAAGAAGCTCCCCTGCACTACACCAACCTGGGGGAGGGGGCGGGGTCAAGACTGTGATTTCAATGATCTCACTTGAATACCAAAGATGGCTGCAGTTCGCCTGCTCAAATTCACCAGCACAGGACCAGCTCACCAACCCAGGGACAGAAAGAAAGGGTAATGGGCCCTACAGTTGGGAAACCTGCGCTGCTCATCATCTCCCCAACCACTCTTTTGCCCTGTAGAGCAAAT
Organism: Peromyscus aztecus; assembly: GCA_902168405.1. Classification (NCBI taxonomy): domain Eukaryota; kingdom Metazoa; phylum Chordata; class Mammalia; order Rodentia; family Cricetidae; genus Peromyscus; species Peromyscus aztecus. Next base: position 12,165 of record CABHPQ010168624.1, on the reverse strand, counting down.
GATCCAGCCAAACGCTGAAAAGAAAGTACCATAAGGTGGAATAAGGCGCAGCATCCAAACTGGAGAGGCAGACCCCAAGAGGCAGAGATTAGAACAGAAGTGGGGTAAGGGTATCTGAACCTTGGGTGTGACAAAGAAAAGTAATCACCTTTAAAAAATCAGAGAGGAGGTGGGAGACTCTCCGTCGTAGGTGAAGTGCTTACTATGCAGGCAGGAGAACTGAAGTTTGGGTCCTTGGCACCCACATAAATGCTGGACAAGTATGATAGCTAGCCTGCCTGGTATCCTAATGCTCCAGAGGTCCACCGTCCCTTGGAGTTTAAGCCTAGCCTAGGCAACAATATTTTTAAAGAGCATTCTATCTTCTTCCTAGTTCTCATTCTTGGGTCACTCACCTGAGGGAAGCCAACGCTGTCTTCCAGGCAGGCCTACCAACAGATTTAAGTAGTAAAGAACTGAGTTCTGCTAACAGCTTGCATGTGCCACAGCTGCTGGCCAACAGTTATGGGACATGGGGCACTCTAGAGAAACTCTCCAACACCAGTCCAGCCTTCAGAGGACTCTTGACTGCAACCTACAAAGTGCCTCCTGAGTTCTTCACATAATAACTACCAAGTCACAAACAAGTTAAGTCTTTAACCCAGTAAGTCTTGGGGAACTTGTTATATGCAGCAATATAAATTAGAGATTTTACAGCTTTTGTGTTTACATTTTATTGCAGTAGTTTCTGTACGTGGAGTAGGTAAACGTGCGAGCTCACTGCTCCCCATACCCATATCCACATGACATTTTATTTTTTCCCATTGGACTAGACAATGTTTGTGATCTATATCTATTCTTTGGCTGATACCACACAGTCCTATTTACTATGGCATAAAGAAAATATTGGTTTCAGGAAAGAAAGGTTCTCCAAATGCTGTCCTTTTAGGTGATTTTAGTTCTTGCTTGTCATTTGCATTTCAAAAAAATTACAGAATTAGTTTGTCTATTTCTTCAAACAAAGTCTACTGAAATGTTAACGAAAATCTCACAGCTTCTACAGAATACAAAAAAGAACTCCATTTTAACAATGACTTTTCTAATCCATCATTAGGCTACCTTTTATAGGTCATTTAAAAATTTTACTTGCAATGCTTTATTTTTTCAGTGTTCAAAGCATATTTTTAGAGTTATTTATAGGCATTTGGAATTTCAATTACACCATAAATTGAATTAATTTACAAATTATCCACTGCTACTATAGGGAACTATATGTTTTTATATAGATTGCTAAATTCACTTACAAAATTGACTTTTATAGGTCCTATGAGATTTTTAATGTGTATAATCATGCCATTTACAAATTACAAATTGAAGAATTACAGTAGTTTTTAATGTTGAACTCTCTATTTGTTTTGTTTGTTTGTTTGTTTGTCTGTCTGTGTTTTTTAAATGTAGCCCTGGCTGGCCTACAACTTGACATATAGACCAGGCTGTCGTTAAACTCACAGAGATTTGCATGCATTTGCCTCCCAAGTGCTGAGATTATAGGCATGTACCACTGCACCTGGATTCTCTTGACCTCTTATACTGTCTAGGATGATGGAGATGCTTCTTGATTTACAATAAGGCTGTATCTTGATGAACTGTCTAAATTAAAGACATAGTTGTGGGAGCCCATAGAGGTTTCCTAGTGAGATCTGAGCTTGCTTTACCCAGCAGGGCTGCATAAGGGGATGGATTGACCACGTGTGTGGTTACCAGATGTTTGGAAGTGTCTGCACTTGGATGTGCGGTATGCTTTTATCTAGCAAGGGGAGGGCTTTTGCCCCGCCCCTTGGCATTCCTGTAAAAAGCCTTTCTGAAGAGACAGAAGGGCCAGTGGATTTTGATCCAGGTCTTCCGGAAGCTATCCTGTGTTTCTGCTTGTCTCATCTCTGCTATCTTTCTATCTACTAATTCCTTATGCCTCTCTCTTCCTCATAGGAACCCTGTAAAAGGTTGGGGTGCCCCCCCATAGTAAGTAAAAAATACATTTAAAATGCAGATATGATGGCTCACATCTATAATCTCAGTACTTAAAAGGCTGAGGGGGGAGGACTTCCACAAGTTCAAAAGCAGTCCGTGCTCCACAATAAGTTTTATACCAGCCTAGAATACAGTATGAGACCCTGTTTCACAATCAATAAAAACTAGGGCCAGTAAGATGGCTCAACAAGTAAAGGCATTAGTCACCAAGTTTAGTGACTTAAGTTCAATCCCCAGGCACGTGACACATGGTGAAAGGGGAGAAGTGACATCTGAACGCTGTCCTCTGACCTCACATATAAATAAATAAAATAATAAACCACCCAAGACTGGAACAAATCTTGTCTCATCGCCCTACCAACACCTATTTCAGACTTCTGGTCCCCAGAACTGTAAGATATTACATCTCCTGACTAAGTCACCCTAGTCCATAGTTCTTTGTTACTTTAGCTTGGGTAAACTCAAACCAATATTATTTCTGCAGATATTTATGTCAGGGCTTTGGAAGACAGAAGACCAAAGACTTCTTGACATTCAAGCTCAATTGTTATTAAGAAAGGAAAATAATACAAAAAAGAAAAATTCCTAGATAGAAGAATTCTATGCTTAGAAAGTAGACTTCAGGTTCTTTAATACCTATTAAAACAGTTAACAATCACAGTCAAAAAGTATGATTTAACTAATAGGAAAGATGCAACTTAAACCATGTACTTACTTCACTGTTTACACAAAACCTAACATTGACTTGGGTTTGTGGGCTTATTTAGAATAAAAACAAAGCTGGGATGTGGCGCAAGCATTTAATCCTATCAGGGAGGTCTCTGAGTTCAAGGCCAGCCTGGTCTATATGTCAAGTTTGAGGACAGCTAAGGCTACATAGAGAGACTCTGTCCCAGACAGACAGACAGATAAAAGAGTTGAGCATGATAGCACACATACCAATAGTCATGCCTGCTTGAGAGCCTGATGCAGGATCCCAGGAGTCCACAGCCAACCTGAGTAACATAGTGAGACCTCCCCTCTCAAAATAATAAAAGTTCCCAGAATAAAAATAAAAGCTAAATTCATCAATTCACTTGACTGGAAATACAAGGAATAAAAGAAAATGTTACAGCACATGGAAGTAAACTCAGGAAGATTGTTCTACAAGGCAAGTGGCTTAGTTCCTTTAATAAAGAAGTGGGAAGGGGCCGGAGAGTTAACTTAGAGCAGCAGTTCTCAACCTGTAGGTTGTAACCCCTTTGGCAAACCTCTGTCTCCAAAAATATTTATATATGATTCATAACAGTAGCAAAATTACAGTTGTGAAATAATAACAAAAATAGTTTTATGGTTGGGGGGCTCACCACAAGATGAGGAATTGTATTAAAGGGTTACAGCATTAGGAAGGTTGAGAACCATTGTCTTAGAGGGTAAAGGTGGTTGCCATGGAGTCTGACAACCTGAGTTTAATCCTTGGGACACACATGATGAGACCCAGAGAATAGACTCCTTCCTACATGTTATCCTCTGACTTAAAACACACACACACACACACACACACACACACACACACACACACACACACACACACACAAATACACAAGTAAAAATATAAGTAAATAAATTTAATTTTTTTTTAGGTTAGCATGTAACAAAAATATGAGAAGACTGTTTTAAATAAAATATCTAAAAGATGAACCAAATGTCATGTTTGGATTGTATTTGAATAAGTAAAAAAAGGCAGTTTTGAGAACAGGAAGGAAACCACATGGACTCAGATAAGAAATAAATTACCATTACACATAAAATGTATTCAGCGTACTAAGCTTACTGAACAACCTAGCTTAGCAACACCATGTGCTGTGGGCACAGCTGTTTACTCTCATAATCACATGGCCGACTGGGAGCGGCTACTGCCCAGCATCACCGAAGAGCACTCTAGCACATACTGCTAGCTCAGGGAAAGACAAATTCAAGTGCGATTTCTACTGAATGTTTATCATCTTTACATCATCATAAAGGTAAAACTCCTAGGTTGAATCATCATAAATTAGAGACCACTGGCATATGATACAGTGTGTGTGTGTGTGTGTATACACACACACACACACATAATCCACAAACTTAAAACATGCTAAAACTACTTCTGCTTTATATAATCAATTATTCTTAGTAATAAAAAATGAACAATCCACCTAGCTTCCTTTTTTTTTTAACTTTTTTGGGGGAGGGTGGATTTTTGAGACAGGGTTTCTCTGTGTAGCCCTGGCTGTCCTGGAACTCGCTCTGTAGACCAGGCTGGCTTTAAATTCAGAGATCTACCTGCCTCGGCCTCTTGAGTGCTGGAACTAAAGGCGTTCGCCATCGCCACCACCACTGGCTACCTAGCTTCCATTTTTTAACCTATTCAATTACAATCAACTCCTCTAATATTTTGCTTCGGTTTGAAAACCAAACAATATGTCAGTATCTCTAGATATAAAGAACACCATTTCTCTGACCTTATTCTTCTACAAGGCTCTGGTACCAGCCAGCTGTTCAATTACATTTTACCTTACAAACAAGTTTATATTAATCATGATGTTAGATCATTTAACTCATTAACTTTGTCTCTTAATGTTTCTCATGAGGTTGTACTAGAGACCCAACAGCCAACTTCTGAACTAAATTTGACCAGTGAAAAATGTCTAGAGCTCTTCAGTCAAACTAATGGACTCCCGTACAGCGTACATCTTACAGTAGACAGGGGTAAAAGAAATCATCAGTTTTGTTAATGACTATGAGGAAGCCTGCCAAAGAGTCTATGGTTGTTTGAGCTATTCTTTTCCTATAATAGGACAAATTTGCCCCAACTGTTTTCTTTTTATTTTACTTTGTTTTTTTAAGACAGGTTCTTACTATATAGCTCTGGCTGTCCTAGAACTCACAACCATATAACACAATTTTTTTAAATAGATCAAATCTGCTGGCAATTTCTTCATCGTTGTTAGTTTGAAAGAAAATTAAGACTTTTTACTGATTACAGGATTATAGTTTTTAGTTTTCTTTCAGTATTCTGAAGAGACTATGGTGCAAAAATAGAGGTGCCTGGCTACATGTGGTTCACTGAGGGGTCTACACGTCCTCGGTTCTGTTTTGGGAATTTGTTTACTTATTTATTTATATGTGAGACAGAATCTAACCCAAGATTACCTCCAACTCCTTACCTAACTGAGGATGATGAACTTCAGAACCTTCTGCCTTCATTCAAGAGGGTGAGCCCTGTAACTGTAGGCTTTTAACACCATATTTGGTTATGAGGTACTAGAGACCAAAGCCAGGCAAGCACTCTACTAACTTTTCTACATCCCCAGCTCTGTGATGGGCTCTAGTAATTTCCAGGGAAAGAATGGCATTGCACCGGCTCATACCTCTCATCTCAGAGGCTGAAGCAGAAGTATCACCCTGTACTACAGAGTGAACTCCAAAGCCCCAGGCCAGCCTGCCTATCAAGTGGACAATATAACTCTGTCCATCTGAAAAGGCAACAGGATGCTTTCCTCCGTGTGTACATGGCTCACTGTCTCAGTGAATGATGGTCTAAGTCCATCTAAAACGTCTAAGCAGATTGTAGGGGCCTCCACCCCATACCTTATTTACTTCTTACTTCTACAGCTCTCAATCTTCATCTGAGATTGTGCTGTTTACCTGTTGTTGGCATTCTGGCCCTTGGGGACCCACCCTACATCCTGACATAAACCCTCTTTTAAGGAAAAACCCTTCCCTTCTCTCTCTCCCCCTTCCTCCCTTTCTCGCCATGAGGTGTGCACACCTCTGCTTTTCCTCTCCCTCTCTTTCTTCCTCTCTCTCTTTTTCCCTCTCTTTCTCTCTCTGTGTTGCTATTTTACTAAACTCTCTCGACGTGGATGCCGTGCCTGGGGTGTGAGTGACTGTCCACCAGGCCACACTACTGCCCACCGCATGTGCATGGCGTGTCTCCCTCACCCACTGGGCACCTTGGCCCAGCCCGTCAAGGTCTCTCCAGTGCTGTGCCATTACACCTGTGTCCTCCACTACAGGTTAGGGTCCATGGGTCAGGAATTTTATTTTTCTCATCAGTCACTATATCCTAAGATCTAGAAAACTGGTTTTGCACAAATACGATTATTTACAGTTACAGATTACTTTAGTTTGTTTGGAGGCAATTAAATAAAAGAAGAAATACTTTCATGGGAGACCAGAAGTTTAGAAACCAAAAAACACAACAGAACTTGTGTAATACTTGTCACTTTCTTTGTGCACATGACACATTTCATCACATTGGCTTTCCAGACAAGTCGTTTACTACTTCCTCCGATCTTGCTCTCAAACTCTCATTCTGAGCAGAAACCATATATACTCTTCACAAGGACAGAATTAGTAATCGCTCTCAGTGAAAATGAAGGAGGATATTACTCATTGCTTGCTAATTATCTGTTATGGAATAATCTTTTTGTATACTGTGAAGATGTGTCTTTGCCAAGGAGCCTTCTGATTGGTTTAATAAAAAAGCTGACTGGCTGGTAGCAAGGCAGGAGGTATAGGCAGGAAGGCAAGACACAGAGGATGCTGGGAAGAAGGGCGGAGTCTCAGGAGTCGAGAGGACTTAGAGAGAAGCAAGATAAACGTCCTGTGTTGAAAGAAGGTACCACCATGTGGCAGAGGGTAGATAAGAAATATGGGTTAACTTAAATGTAAGAGTTAGCTACCAACTGAGCATTTATAATTAATAGTAAGTCTCTGAATGGTTATTTGGGAGCAGCTTCTGAGACACAGAGAAACTCCACTTATAATTATCACTTACCTTTTTTTTTTTTTTTTTTAAACGATCCTAGTAGCTTCTGGAAACAAAACAAAACACTGTTAACAATTAGGTGGCAAAAATTGACATTTTTGACATTCGGCTTTAATAAAGAGAACTGAAGAAGTACAACAGCACTGAGTAAAAAGGAAGGATTCCAATGTTCAGAAAAAAGATACAGTAATGCCTTAGGATTTAAAAGCTATGATCTTAAAATACTTCCCTCTAATTAAGAAGCTAAAACAAAAAAGTTAACTATACTTTTAAAAGAAACATAACAAACTAGGCATGGAAGTTTATACCTGTAATTCCAGCAAACAGAAGGCCATTCAAGGCCAATTTGGGGTATACTAAGTTTGAGGTCTATGTTGGGTACACAGTGAGTTTAGGGCTAGTCTGAGCTATATACAGCAAGACCATGTCTTTAAAACAAAACAAAACGAAAAAATAGATAATGTAGTGTGGTGGACCAGCCCCCGCACTTATTTACCCCAAGGACTCCTTGAGGATTGAGGAGGGATGAGAGACTTAGTTAGAAATAGAGAATGGAGAGAAAACAGAGAGAAAACACAGGATAGACTTGGGTGGGCCTGGATCCTTATCCACCGGCCCAGAACTTTATTCCAAAGGTCTATTTATAACAATGCCAAGGGGTGGAGCAAAAGACCTCCCCCTTGCTAGTTACAGTCACTGGTACCCAGGCCCATGGTCCAATCAACCTCTTATGCAGTCCTGCTGGTTACAGCCACTGGGAACCCTAGTGGATTCCAACAATGTAGACAATTGATATAAAGTTTCTTGGGTTGAGTAAACTAAGTGATAAGAGATTAAGAATTACTTTTTAACAATCCCTGCCAAGCCACTTGATTCATTAAACTACACAGCTATGAAAAAATATGAAGATAAAAAGGGTGGAATGTAGTACCTAAGGCTTCCCCAAAGTCATAAAGACATAAAACCCGACTTGGGAACTAAGCCTGACCTCTGGAAAACATATCTAACAAAACCGTTCTGCAAGACAGGAAATAACAAAACTGAGAGTTTGAAGGGGAAAGGCGAGAAAGAAATGACACTATTTTCATGATGTCAAAATTTGTCAAAGAAATGATACCAACAGCAGGAATCTTGAGTTTCAGTCCCTTGACCTCCCTAGTCTGTAAAGTAGGTATAACAATAGCCCCCCTTTTGTGCAATTTTAACAAAGTCTGAACAAGACAATGGGGGTTAGAGAGATGGCTCAGCAGGTAAAAGCACTTGCTGATCTTGCAGAGACCTAGGCCCAGCTCCCAGCACCCACACGGTGGCTCACAACAGAGTAACTCCAGTTCACCACTCTCTTCTGGCTCCTATGGACACTGAACACACATAGCACACATACACACTACTGCAGGCAAAACACTCATGCATATAAAATAAAAATAAATATTTTAAGTAAAATCTAGGGATCATTTTTAAAAGCTAATATACATATAGCACTTACTACAATGTTGAATATAAATATTATTAATAAAATCAGTAACATGTTTTTAAACAACTACAATTGTTTTGATATCAAAATAATCACTTATCACAGTAACACTTATCTAGTATACTCAAAGATTCAAAGCCTCTATTCTTTCCATGTGTGTGTCCTTTAAAAAAAAAAAGTACCTTGAGCTGGGTATGGTGGCACAGGCCTTCAATCCTAGCACTTGGGAGGCAGAAGCAGGTGGATCTCTGGGAGTTCAGGGCCAGCCTGGTCTATATAGTGAGTTCCAGTTACACAGAGAAACCCTGTTGGGGGAAACAAAAGTATCACACTCCACAAGGCATGGTGGTGCATGCCTGTTACATCTACACTTGAGAGGCAGGAGGATCAGAAATACAAGGTCATCCTTGGCTATATGCCAAGTTTGAGGACAGGCTGGGCTACATGAGACCCTGTCTCTAAAAAGCAAAGAAAAAAAATAAACAACAAAAAGAGGAAAGTGACAGTCTAATGTTCTAGATCCAAGATTTAAAAAAAAAAAAAACAATGAATGAAAGTTATTTATAAAGATACCTATCACGCTAAAGAATGGTGTGTCTAAAGAACACTCACGTTTTATCTGATACTTTTTAGTTGCCATAATCAATCATTCACTCTCACTAAACAAGTTAGTCATTAAACAGGGAAACTTTGTACCAACTATACATTAACTCAGTAATGCTGAAGTAAGCTCTGTACCATTCCAGCATAGGTAAAGTCTCCAACTTACACTAGATTGTGTTCTCCAAGGAGATCTACAGTTCACTACAAAATATGAGAAGTACTTTTTGAAATGATGGAATAAAGATAAGGCCATGACAATAAACAAAGACCAATTAGGCCTATAAAGAACCTACTAAAAACCTCTGGAAATGAAAGGAATAAACATAACCGTTTAGATAACTTTCAACCATGTATTTTGAGCTCCTCACAGAAGGAAAAAAGTAAGTGCACAAATTTGAGATTACAAATTGTAGCCAGGTGGTGGTAACACACACCTTTAATCCCAGCACTCAGGAAGCAGAGGCAGGCAGATCTCTGTGAGTTCCAGGGCAGCCTGGTCTAGAGAGAGAGTTCCAGGACACCCAGGACTACACAAAGACACCCTATCTCAAAAAAACAAAAACAAAACAAACAAAAAACAAGATTACAAACTGTAATTGTTTTATTTATCATTGTATTGTTTTAGACACAGTGTGCAGCACAGTACTTACCTTCTACGAGGAGCTTAAAATGATTGTTTAATAAATAATGACTGAGAGTTCAGAGTCCTATTAGAACCAAGCTATTTCTTGGGAAAACACATAACTATTTCTACATGAAAGAACATCTCCCCTAATCTCAGCGACAAGTCCAGAACTGGAGCACCAAGCACTGCAGAGTGTATGCAGGCAATCCCTGAGAAATCATGTTTTAGTCAGATCACTTGCTATTTCTAAGTGTGTATAAATCATTCTGTTGAGATTTCATCATATAAAACTTAACCTCCAAATTTCCCCTGACTTCTTTTCCTTTATCAATATGTTGAATAAAAACAGCAGTGATCTATATTTTATCTAAGTCAATTCTTTAACTGCATTTATGCACAATTCCAATTAATAAGAAGATTATCAACTGCAAACTAAACTACAGCCAAAAATGGTGCCCTTGCCCCACAAAAGCTGGCAAGTAGCCTCAGCACATAAAAGGGCTTGCTGCTAAGTCTGATGGTCTATCTGCATGAAATCCCTAAAGCCCACAAGGCAGACAGAACCCAGTTCTGAAAGCTGCCCTCTGACACATGCACTGTCTCACACACACACACACACACACACACACACACACACTAAAAAATTTTAAACATTAAAAAAAAAAACCTCTCTGGGCTGGAGAGATGGCTCAGAGGTTAAGAGCACTGACTATTCTTCCAGAGGTCCTGAGTTCAATTCCCAGCGCCCACATGGTGGTTCACAACCATCTGTAATGAGATCTGGCGCCCTCTTCTGTGTACATAATAAATAAAAAATTAAAAAAAAAAACTCTCCCTGAACTATTACAACTCAATATTTACACAAAAGTCCAGAGTCAAATCTAGTATTTCTCCAGCTCAGATCCAACAATCCCTATTTTGGCTTTATCTAAGTAGACAAAGCTATGTGACACAAAGTCATTCACTGACAATACAAATTATTTTAGGCATAAAAATAACTGCAAACCTTGACAGGCAGTGGTGGTACACAACTTTAAGCACTCAGGAGGCAGAGGCAGAAGGATCTCTGTGAGTTCAAGGCTAGCCTGGTCTACAGATTGAGTTCCAGGACAGCCAGAACTATACAGAGAAATCCAGGGTTGGGGTGGGTGTTGCAAAAATTACTAAAGATTACAATTTAAAATTACACAATTTAGTAAATAACCTATTTGTCATTCACAATGATACTGACCTTGTATTTAAAAATTTTAAGAAAATGGGTAGAGAGTGTGCCCGGCATGTGCATCACATTCAATCCCCAGTTTAAATACAAGAGAAAGAAAATAAATCTTAGAAAAACTCACCTAACAAGGAAGTCCCTTAGCCAGGTGTGGTAGCACACACCTATAATCCTAGCAACTGAGAGGCTGAAGCAAAAGGATCATAAATTTGAGGCTAGCCTGGACTAAATACTGAGATCTTTAAATTTTTTAAATTTATATTACTCTAAGACAGTGGTTCTCAACCTTCTTAATGCTGCAACCCTTTAACACAGTTCCTCACGTTGTGTTACACCCAACCACAAGATTATTTTTGTTGCTACTTCATAACTGTAATTTTGCTACTGTTATGAATCATAATGAAAATATCTGATGTGCAGGATATCTGATATCTGACCCTGTGAAAGGGCCGCCTTAACCCCCCAGGGGTCCTGACCCACTAGTTGAGAACCACTGCTCTAAGAACCCAACTAAATCTCTCATACAGTCTTTTTGTATTGAAACAGGATCTTATGAAGCCCAAGTTGGCCTGGGTCAACCCTAAGAACCTTCTTTTGTTGTTTTTGTTTTGTTTGCAGGGGGTAGGGTTGTTTTGGTTTGAGATAAGGTCTTGCTGTGTAGTCCTTGCTAGCTGACCTAGTGTCCATCATGGAATCCAGGCTGGCAGTTAATTCATGGTGACACTCTTACCCTAGCCTCCCAAATGCTGAAATTACACATATGTGCTACCATACTCAACTTCCATAAGTATTATTTATATTGATTACCCTCTGCTTTAAAATTCTATGCTTTCACTGAAACCTATTTATGATTTTGTTTTATATAAATTCATAAACTATATAAGCATTTGTTAAAATGAAGATAAGATTATATGACCAAAATTGATAAATGTACTTCCTATCAAAATTCTAGGAGGCTCACCATGAGTTCAAGGCCAGCCATGGCTATAAAACAAACCCTCATGCTGGGGGTGCAGGCATCCACAAAGCAGCCACACCTAACTTTGCACATGGGTGCTGGGGATCCAAACTCAGACCCTCACGCTGGCACAAGTGTTTTTACCATCGCGCCATTTCTCTAGCCCAGAGTCTCACAACACTTTACAGAAGCTTAGATAATTTGCCTGCAGCCGCAACACAAACACTCCACAAAGATCTGTCAGACATAAAATCATTTTTCTAAAACACTTGGAGTGGACCAAAAAGAAATGTATTTTCAGTCTAATTGCTAAACATTTATGTTCTCCCTTGAATATATAGCTTCTAAATGTTTAGGAAATGAAAGGAAAATGAGATTGAAAAGAACATTCATTCCTGAAGAATACAGTAGGTTATTTGGGAGAAACATGCAATACATTGTGTACTTCCTATGTGTGTATATGCTACATTGATTACATGGCTAA
>CABHPQ010168623.1:0-54274 GCA_902168405.1 Peromyscus aztecus | reverse complement strand
TAACTTCTAGCAAATGAGTGATTACAGAATCAGCTTTTTCAGAACTCAAAGCAGTTGCCCATTGAAATCCTGAATAAGTATCGATTGTATGGTGTACATATTTCAATTTTCCAAATTCTGCAAAGTGAAACACATCCATCTGCCAAATTTCATTCCTCTGAGTACCTTTTGGGTTACATCCTGCTGGTAATGGCGTTTGATTGCAGAAGGAACAAGTAGGACATTTCTTTACTATTTCTTTGGCTTGTTGCCAGGTTATGGAAAAATAACCACACTTGTTTTGGCAAGAATCCGTAGTCCTTTATTTATTTAATTAAATAATTTAAATATTTAATTTATTAAAATTTTTTGTATGTGAGTGTTCCCTTCATGTATAGAATCGCAGCACATTCCTGTGATGTCAGCAAAGTACAGAGGGAGTGTTTAGATCCCCTGGAACTGGAGTAATAGATAGTTGTGAACCATCCTGTCATCACTGAAACCTGAGCAAGGGTTCTCTCTGCAAGAGTAACAAATGCTTTTAATGGCTGAGCCCTTTCTCAGGCCCCATCAGAAGATATTTTAAACAAGATTATACCAGTGCAGCATTGTGAAATGAAAGGATGACAGTACAATATTCATTTTGATAATTAATTGATTTAATCTCTAAATATATAGAGAGTGTCTATTCCTAAAATTATTTTAAACTAGAAACATAGGGTGTGAAATTAATTCATTATACTTTCTATGTTTAAAGTTTAAGAATCTATCAAAGAGTAGAGATAAAATATGCATGATAAGAAGTCTAGAATAAATGCACAGGATACTTGAAATAGATATATGTTTAAAGATATATTCATATTTTAAAATTCTGCGATCAATTCTGTGTCACTGTTTCATACAAAAGCATATAGTTATTAAATATTATACTAGTGTTTTAAAGTTATTTTTAATTTATTCTTTTAATATTTCAGTTTAATTTCTTTAGTCACATCTAGACAATGAACACAGCTTACTGTCTTAATCACCGTTCTATTGCTATGAGGAGACACCGAGGCAACTCTTACAAAAAGAAGTATTTAACTGGGGGCTCGCTTAAAGTTTCAGAGGCATAGTCCATTATCACCATGGACGAGAACATAGTGGCAGGTAGGTATGGGGCTGGAAAAGAAGCTAATCCTGATCAGTGAGGAGAGAGAGAGAGAGAGAGAGAGAGAGAGAGAGAGAGAGAGAGAGAAGGAGGGAGGGAGAGAGAGTAGGATGGAGGGAGGCAGGGAGGGAGGGAGGGAGGGAGGGGAGAGGGGAAGAGAAAGAGAAAGAGACTGAGTCTGCCATGGGCTCTTGAAATCTCAAAGTCCAAGCCCAGTGACTCACTTCCTCCAACAAGCCCCCATCTGTTCCAACAAGGCCCCACCCATGTGAGCTGATGGGAATATTCTTATTTATACCACTCCACTCCACTCCTTAGCTCCCATGGGCTTGTCACCATAGAAAAATGCAAAAAAAAAAATTCATTGAGTCCAGCTACAAACATTTCATTGACGTTCAGTCTCAAGATTACTTCAAAGTCCAAAAATCTTGTTTGTGACTCAAGGCAATCTCTTAACTGTAACACCATATAAATTCAAAATCGAAGAGTGGATCACATACTTCTTACACATAATGGTACAGAGTATATATTACCATCCAAAAGGGAGGAAGTGAAGTGTAGTGAGGAAATACTGGACCAAAGAAAGGCAGACTAAAACCGGTAGCACAAACTCCAAATTCTTCATCTCCATGTCTGATGTCAAAGCCCTCCTCAGATCTCCATCTATGTTGCCTGCAACAAATTTTCTCTCTCACGCTGGTTCCATACCTAGTTTGCACCTCTTCTTGGATGTTCTCATGACTCTGCTGGCATCTCCAACATGTTGGGAGTCCAATTCAATCCAGGCTTCACATTCACAGCTTCAGGAAAAGACCTCTCTGGCATCCATGCAGGGACACCCATGACACAGACTCAGAGGGACAGAGAGTCCATAACTTCTTTCTTGTATTCTTGACTCTCAAGCCATAACACATGGCCAAAAATGGCAAGTTCAGCTGCTTTTTGGGGTTGGAACTTGGTCTCTCCTTCTATTTCATCTGCATCAGCTTTCCATTGTTGATGGTTTCTTTTACTGCTTAAGACTTCCTTTAATTCATGTTCACAATTTGAAGCTTAGCTGAGTAGGGTTTGTCCTGAGATCACAACTCTCTTATTTCGTTTAAATCAGGTTCATCCTTAAACTTTATATCTCCTTGAACATTGGACTAGTTCCATTATTTTCCTAGTGCTCTTTCTCTCCTCCAACTGTACGTTCTATCCTTTGCTTGCCTCAATTGCCCCTTTTCACAGTAGATCTGCATGAGAGTGGCCACTAGTAACTACTATGCAACATAGTCACTATTAAGCTCTCTTGAAATATCTATCAAGGCAATTAATCTAAAACTCTTCAATATCACATCTGGGAACTTTATAGGACAAGGTCAGAAAGCAGCCATATTATTTGCCAAAATAGTTTAAGAATGGTCTCTAGATGAATTAGTAATATTCTCCCCCTCTGAAATTTGAGTTGAGTCCCCACAGTTCAAATAGCCCTCAGCATTCTCTTCTATGCTCCTACTAGGAGAGCCCATTAAGCCTCACTTGAAGTATCCAACTGGTTTCCTAGTCTAAAATACCCAAGTCTTCCATGGTCCTCCATCAAAAAGCATGGTCAGGCCTGTCAGAATACTACAGTTCCTGGTATTACTTTCTGTCTTAGTTACTGCTCTATTGCCATGAAGGGACACACTGAATAAGGCAACCTTTAGTGATGAAAGCATTTGACTAGTGCTTGCTTACTCTTTCAATATCTTAGTCCATTACTATGGTGTTGGGGAGAATGGTGGATCATGGCACTGGTGCAGTAGCTGAAAGATAGATCATGATTAAGAGAGAAAGAGAGAGAGAGAGAGAGAGAGAGAGAGAGAGAGAGAGAGAGCCTGACACAGGCTTTTAAGACCTCAAATACAGCCCACTCACATTGACAAATCCCCTTTTATACCTACTCCAACATGGACTCACCTCCTAATTGTTCCTTAACAGTTCATCAACTAGGAACCAAGTCTGTAGACTTGACCATGAGCCTATGGGGCAATTCTCATTCAAATCAACACATTTACCTTAACATATACTCAAAATGATTCTCATAATTATTTCTACAAATATTTTATTCAGCTAAAATATATACAGTAACATCTAGTGCTTACATTTGTATTAGCAATTTTGACAGGCATTTAAAAACTATTCTAAGTAAGTACAATTTCTAAAAAGTAAACAAAATATAATTACATCATCCTTGTAAGCAAACAAGTAAAAATAAAATTCACATAAAGGCATCAAAAATAGTGAGGGGATATAAATATATGATAAATAAGTACTACCTTTTAAAATATGGTGGTGTTTCAAATTTAAATTTGGGTTTTGGTATAGAAAATAATTTTGAATCCAGAGTGTACTGCTGTGCATATAATGATAAAAGCAAAGGGTCTAACCCAAGAATTCTGATTAGGTAAAAGAAAGTAAAAAGAAAATACAGGATGCCATTCTGTTTAGGCTGTATATAAAGGCACTAAATACAACTTACACTAATATAGTTAATTGAGGAGCAAAACATTATTGTCAAAAGGAGACTAGAACCAATTCACTGAAAGTAATAGACTACAAAGGAAGGATGATTTAAAATCCCAAACCAAGATGTTTCTCTAGTGTAGCTGAAATTTTCTCCAGTTCTGCCCAGGCCCGCAGCTATTCAGACCCAAATAAACACACAGAGGCTTATATTAATTAAAACTGTATGGCCTAATGGCTCAGGCTTCTTGCTAGCTTGATCTTACATCCTAAATTAACCCATAACTCTTATTTATGTTTAGCCACATGGCTTGGTACCTTTTCCCAGTTCTGCCTTCTCATTGGCTCTAAGCCCAGCCACATAACTTCCTTGTCACTGCCTGTCTATACAGACCTCCAGGTCTCTATGGTTGATACTGGGATTAAAGGCATGTGTCACCACACTTGGCTGTGTCCTTGACCACACAGAGACTCTGCCTGCCATGTGATCAGATTAAGGGCATGTGCTACCACCACCTGACTTCTGTTTATGGCTCACTTTGACCTCTGATCTTCAGGCAACATGATTAACATACAAATAAAATATCACCACATACAAATAAACATACAAATAAAATATCACATTTCAGTACAAATAAAATATCACCACAGTCTAGGAATATTTTAGACTTAAATGAATTACTATATTTTTAGGGTTTCTATTGCTATGAAAAGACACCATGACCATGGCAATTCTTGTAATGGAAAACATTTAATTGTGGCTGATTTACAGGTTCAAAAGTTTAGTTCATTATCTTCATAATAGGAAGTATGTGGCATGCAGGAAGACATGGTGCTGGAGAGGTAATTGAGAGTTCTATATATGGATAGGCAGGCAGCAGGAAGAGAAAGTAACACTGGGTTTTGCTTGAACTTCTGCCAATAAGAACACACCTTCACTAATGCTATTCCCTATGAGTCTATGGAGACCATTTTCACTCAAACCACAAAAATTATCCTGCCAAAGTCATAAAATGAAAAGTAGATGAGTGCTAGGATTTTATATGTGATGGAGTGGACATATGGTATTGTGTATTTAAACAGCATAAAATAACATAAGTAAATTGAGAAATGAAAATTATTGTAAAAATACAAAGATGATGCACTAGTCCTCCAAACAAAAGTATCCTAAAAAACTGCTATAGCAAAACCAAGATTTTTTTTCTGGATACTAGGGTATTTTGTCTAGAATGAATTACACTCTCTTTGTCCACATTTAATTTTAAGAAAGAAAAATAGCAGTGCTTGCTCTTAGACTGATTCTTTAATTCTTACCCTAAGTTTAAAAATCTAAGCATGTTTAAAGAAGCTTCAAGATTGAATATGTAATGCGCTCAGTTATCTCATTAATAATTTTAGTAATTTTTGCAGTTCATTTTCAGAAGCCAATATTAAATCAAAGCAAAAGTATTTTTCAATAAAGTCCTGTCATTATTGTTTTCATCTTTGAAATTCAGCCTGTATACAAGGTGGGTAGAAATTCTTTCCGATGATTGGCTTTAAATACTGAAATATTACTCCATGTAGATATTCTTAGGCTTTCATAGTTGCTTAAACTCCTTTTTTATACCAAGGACCACCTGCCTAAGGGTATCATTACCCACTATGACCTGAACCATCTGCATCAATTATTAGTAAAAAACATATCCCACAGGCTTGCCCAAAGACCAATAGGGACAGGGAGAATTTTCTCACTTGAGGTTCGGTATTCCCAAATAATGCAAGCTGATATCAGTTTGACATAAAACTGGACAGCACATAGACCAAACATAAAATGTCTGAATTCCAATTAGTTAATATTCAGTGAACAAATGAGAATATACGCATTCTCTTAATCATAATCAGAGTTCACAAGATGGATCTCGACCATCCAAACTGGTTTCATTTATTCCTTCATAAATGTAATTAGAAACATTTTGTGCCAGTTTCCTAAAATAAAATGTAGCTGCTAAATAATAATCTACTTTTAGACCCATCCCATGAAAAATGTATTACATAAAATGGAGTGAAAATATCATATATGCTCTTGAGTCTAATATAAAAAGAGTAAGCATCTTTGGAAATTTTATTACAGTTTGACCTTAGGAAAAATCATGGTAGTTGAGAAAGCAAATAATTTGCTAATTAAGGATAAGTTTAGAAATTATTATAGACCATGGAGACCTTTTGACAAAGTAGTCCTTTCAACTGACTCTTAGATTTGTCCATGTTTATTTAAGGGCAGGAATAACAAGCATGGTATTTCATGGTAACAAGATAAATATGAAGCCAATATTCCAAATATTTCTCTGTCCTTATAACAAAAATGCTATTTAGGAGCCAATAATGTAAACGTTATGTTCATTCAATTTTCCCAAATTTTTCAATTTTCTAGTACTTTTATCTTTTGTCTACCTTGAAGTTAAGGGGGATCATTCTCTGACCTAGAGAGGAATCCCTCAAGTTTATCAGGCAATATAAATTTTGCACCATACTCTGGACTTTCAGTAGAACTACAGAAATGCTACTGTATAATCTCCAATTTTCTTGTAAAGAGAAAGCAATTAAATTGCCTCCCTGTGCTCAACACATGTTTAAAATAAAAGTTACTATAGGCACCATAACAAGAAAAATGCTGAGTACTTTCCTAAGAATTGAAAGGAGGATAGTACTTCATATATCAAAAATGTGTATGGAAATATAAATCAACTTGCTTACTCATTTCCTCTTAGCTATTAAAATTATTATAACATCAAAAAGGGAAGAGTACCAATCAGTTTAATTTTCATCTCTCATCCTTTAGTATCATCAAGACACCACAGCTTCATCTTGTGTTTGATCATTCATAAAGGCAACCAAATGTACTTACAGAGGAGTCATTCAACTAACATAAAACAGAGCCTCTTACACTCCCAATGTGGGGTGCATCTGCAAAACTATAACTATTAAGTCAATACTATTATTACCAAAGACAGGCATGAATATTAGATAGAAAATAAAATTATTTTCTAGCTATGTCAAATAAAGAGAAAACAGATTTTTCTGATACATCTTTTTATTTCCTTACTCATAAGTGCATTTAGTCTTCAGGATGAGAACAATAAATTACAATAGAGACAGCTTCAACAAGTATATACAGACTATACCTTGAAGGCAAAGTCTAAAGTCATGCATGCTATGTTTCGTGAAATTGTAAGGGAAAAGCATGCATAATTCACTGGTAACTAATCCTGGTTCATATAAGGGAATTTACTACTGTTTCAGTGTCCATCTTTCAAGCAAAGGTGAATTGTACTTTTCTCCACTAAAGACTATGTTATCATTCCCCTTTTAATTCTTCTTTAAGGGATGGCTTTTAATCAAATTGAAATAGACAGTCTAGTGATTTGTACCATATGGGTATCAATAGCACAATCTTCTGTTCAAGAATACAGGTAGTGTTTAATCTTCAAATTAAATGACTATATGAAAAACCTAGCTTTCCTTATACCTCCCAAGATTCCCAAGTAAAAGAAAGATATACTAAAAATAAAGGACATATTTATTAGGCTCAACACTGTATTTTTATATTTCACATGACTCCTTTTCAGCTTGAAAAGGAGTGATGTATAACACAAATGGGAAATAATGAAAGATACCTTAACTTGGCCTTCATCTTTCCTTCATCTGTAAGTCAGTAGAATAGATGCTTTTATTTGTAAGCACTACTAAAACTTGCTAAGTCAGAAAAGAAAGGACAAAGACAAATTCAGGGCTACAGGAGATCAAGGCTAATCAGAAGTCACAAATTCTGAACTTTTGCAACTAAAGGCAGATTTACATGTTGCTTTCTGTTGCTTATGTTTCTCTTAATAATCAAATCTTAGGTATTTTGAAAATAATAGCAACACCCATGTGGTAATTACTCTATTGGCGATATCTTTTTTTCCTCAACTGAACTATAAACTCCCTTTTCATTTCTGGAATTAGAGGTCAAGAATCTTACGTACCTTATAAAAATTTGATGATATATTTTAGTGTCATCACCACTTTATGGTGGAGCTTAAACTCTTATACTCCACTTAAATTTGAGTAAAACACAATCACACGAAGAGAAATTTTAAATATTCCCAATAAAGCATAAAAGTACTGTGAAACTAGAAGAATAACTTGGAACAACAAATTTCATGCCACAAACAAATTAAAAGGAAATGGGATATAATTGTGTAGTATATCCCTTCATTTGTCTCCAATTCTGACATTTGTTTGCAAAATGAAAGACAATCTAATGACTTCTTGAAAAAAATATAGATTTTACTACCTCTCTTGCTTAAGAGCATAGCTTATTGAATAACCACAGAATTAGGTGAATGGACTCAAGAATTAATCTAATGGAGTCAGGAACAGGGCTATACAACACTTCTTTTAAAATGAGTTATATTTTATAGTTCCACACAATAAACTTTAGGCTTAATGTATCAAAAAATCAATTGTACTTTGAGTAAAACTATTGCCAGAATATTTGGAAGGAGACAGGGCACCGAAACATTATTGAACCTGAAGTGGGTGAAGAACAGCAAGCAGAATTCCAATAGAGATTTTTGGCACGTAAAACATTTAAAGCTATCCACAGCTTTAATAAGTTTTAATAAAATATTTGAACCCAAAAACAAATAGAAGTTTTTCAAAGTTTATTCTTTGAAATAACTTTGGACAGAGAACATGCTTAGAAAACTACGGAGTTTTCATTTCTCTTCTCCTCAGTTGTCTCCGTTATAGCCATTTTACAAAATCATTGCTCGATTCTAGAACACATGAAGTATATTGGGACAATATTACTAGCTTAAGGTTTTATTTAAATTTTATATGTCCTTGGTAATTTTTTTGTCCCAATATCAAACCTCAGGTTACACATTGTGTCTATGTTTTTTCTCATCGTCTTTAGTGTCTCTCAAGAATTATTCTGGCTTTCATTCCCTTTCACAACAGTGACCTTGTCACACAAGACTGATGATTTATTCCACATAATAGCAGTCCATTTGGATGTGTTGGATACTTCACCATGATGAGGGTAGATGGATATTCTTTTGTAAAATTCTTAAGAGACTACTGTTGGAAAGTTCTCAACATATCACGTCATGAGATTATATTGTCCATACGTTATAACTAGTAATACATACCTTCTCAGTTTCTTCACCATGACATTAATACCTTGCCCTTTGTGGCACGTGCACACACCACACACACCACACACCACACACCACACCACACACACACACACACACACACACACACACACACACACACACACTCAAACGCAGAGGGAGCAGAAAGTGAGAGGGACAGAGACACAGAGAGAGAGAGAGAGACAGAGAAACAGAGACAGTGAGACAAACAGAGAAACAGAGATAAGGACAGAAAAAGACACTGCAACAGAGTGGGGAAAACAGACAGAGAGAGCATTTTTATTATTCGATACTACTAATTTCAAGTTGGCTTTTCAATAAAAATGTATCTTACTTGGAGCATATGCTTATTTTTATTAGTAAAGCAAGAAAAATTAGAAACAACAGTTTTATTTCCTATAAATTGCCACAGGAAATTAGGGAAAAGTAGATAGCATTGGTAATAAGATCACAGTTGTTAATAAATTATTTTATCTGGAGTACAGTGTTTATATGTAGTTCAGTCTGTTAGTTCCCTACTATTATTTCATATGACCTTCCCTTAGCCTAAAGGAAAACAAACCACTGACATCAACTAGGATACAAGAAAAACAAAAAAACTAGAAAATGCCTACAAGCATAAGTCTATATGAATATAACTCCACTTAAACATATCAATGGTGAAGAATAAAGGCACCATTCCAAGTGACTTTGGACACTATAGTTCTAACAAAGACTAAAAAAACTGTACATGCAATAAATACATGGTCCACATGTAGGTGGATCAGCAAGTCTGAAGCTTCTTTCAGTGTATACTAGAACTCACCAGATACATGTATTTTAGCTAAAAATAACCAGGTTCACACTGTTGTAGAAAATGTTACATTACAAAGAAAGAGAGAAAACTAAAGTGAAAACTGTATTTTACTAAAATTCAAATTAGCAGTGTTTACAAATATATATGATATATATTTTAAATTTATGTATACTATATATACACTAGTTATTTGATAGAAAAAATAAACAAATATTTGAGTGGATTGTATTCAATAGATTATTTCTGTACAGT
The DNA here is from genome assembly GCA_902168405.1 of Peromyscus aztecus. Taxonomy (NCBI): domain Eukaryota; kingdom Metazoa; phylum Chordata; class Mammalia; order Rodentia; family Cricetidae; genus Peromyscus; species Peromyscus aztecus. The sequence continues at coordinate 44,427 of CABHPQ010168623.1, read as the reverse complement.
GTGAAGAGCTACACACACGGTTGCCCAGGAGTACTATGGGTGTTCATGGTCTGAAACTTGATTCCTAAATTCTGTTCTCCAACAACAATGTGCAGATGTTCCCTGTGGATTTCAAGATGATGGCAGGAAAAGAATTTAGAGATATTTTAATATTGTCTAAAGATGACAAGGATATTTTTCCTCTTTTCAGGAAGATTATGACTACATGAAAAAAATATTTTCCTATTAATTTTAGGGGAAATGGAAAAGATGCAGAAGTTTCCGAGACATATTAAGTGGGAGAAAATAATTGATGTGGATGGAGAAGGTCAGAGCAACTAGAGCAGACCTAGTCATATACCTCAGCTGTGGAACAGTGCCTTAAATAACAAGGCATTGGGTTCCACCCAATTCCCAGGAGATTAAGGACTCTAAACAGCCTTGTCTATGTAACACAAATGATTTACAACATGGGTAAGTTAAATTAAATATGTATCTAATATTCGCAATTATCTGTTTTTCAGTAAAGCCACAATAGACTTTTAATTTTGACTAAAATTCCCAGACATATTATTTCATCATATTATTTCCTCTTTTAAAAAAATCATTCAATAAATGCACAGAACAAGTTGTTGAGGACTAAAGATTGAAAATTATGAATTTTGTATGATACAAGCTGTAATTCACAGCTATATTCCCAGTAGTAGATATGATAGAAATAATAGAAATGTATAATAATAAGGAATAAGGTAATGTTGCAAAATAAATCATAATCTGTAATTTTAATAAGCGACATTGGGTAGTAAGTAAATTGTGAATTCACTATTAGAAATGGGACTTGCTGTCAGAAGATGAGTGTCTTAGTCTGAAAAACTTAATGCTTCCAGACTATTGTAAAAATATGTAGTTCATTATGTCTTGAGTTGAGGCATTGAGCTATTATCATACAAATTCTATAATATCCTTGAAATATATTTGAAAGAATATTTAAAGCTCACTGTCATATATATCCAGAGCTACAACCACTCTTTCTTAGTGTCTTTAGCTTCTTATAGTAGACTTTTTCATAATGACACTGCATTTGTTTTTTGATAATTCAATAGAAAAGACCAGTTGTACATTATTATGGTGTGTGGGTACTGATGCTGTTTATATATAAATAAGTATACTGTGGGGTGCATGTGAAGATCCCAGCACATATGTTTCAAGTCAGTTCTCTACTTCCAAATTTACATGGAATCCAGAGATCCAACTCAGGTTCACAGATTTGCGCACCACAACATTTGACATTTTATGTTTTACATTTTATGTAACACATCATTTATTTTGGAATTTTTATCATAGAACCAAGACTGCATATTTCTATGTAGAAAAAACAGTGGTTCAATAGATTTCAAGGTTATTTAGAGGTAGAAAATACCTTGATGGTGGATGGTGTTACTAAGCATTTTCCATCTACCTAAGCCTGTGACATTGAATAAACCTAAAATTAAAAAGATGAGATTCATTTGAGAAATGAGAGGGAATTGAAGTTCTTCATTAGTTCTCACACTAATTATTGGCTGTTCATGAAATGTTTTATTTTCTTAAAAGAATAGTCATAAAACTAATAACATTATATAAGTAAGATATACATAAGTCACTGGCTTACTATCTCTTTTATGTTATCTGAAACATAGCTTTGTTTTGTTTTTCAAGGGTGTTAGATTATATATTAACATTCAAATTCTTTATTCAGCAAGTAAATGACAGCCTAAAAGAACCAAGGGCTTGGGACTGGAGAGATGGCACAGTGGTTGAGAGCACTGACTGCTCTTCCAGAGGACCCTGGTTCAATTCTCAGCACCTACTTGGCAGCTCACAACTGTCTGTAACTCCAGTTCAAGGCCTTCTGACACCCTCACACAGACATACATGCAAGTGAAACAACAATGCATATAAAATAAAAAAAAAAAAAAACTACTTGTGGTGGTATTGTGTTCCCCAAAATATTGTGTACCTTAATAAACTTATCTGGGGTCAGAGACAGAACAGCCACAATATTAAACATAAGGATAGGCAGTGGTACCATACGCCTTTAATCCTAGCATTCCAGAGACAGAAATCCCTCTGGATCTCTGTGAGTTCAAGGCCACATTGGAAATGGCCAGGCGTGGTGACACATGCCTTTAATTCCAGTAAACCAGCAGAAATCCCTCTGGATCTCTGTGAGTTCAAGGCCACATTGGAAATGGCCAGGCGTGGTGACACACGCCTTTAATTCCAGTAAACCAGCCTTTAATCCCAGGGAGTGGTGGTGGTAGAGAGCAGAAAGGTATATAAGGCGTGAAGAAACTCGAGGCATTTGGCCTGGGTAGGCATTTGGCCTGGAGAAGCATTTCGGCTGGTTAATCATTCAGGCTTCTAGCAGCAGTTCAGCTGAGAGTCATTCAGATATGAGGACATAGAGGCTTCCAGTCTGAGGAAGCAAGACCAGCTGAGGATCCAGCGAGGTGAGACAGCTGTGGCTTGTTTTATTTCTCTCACCTTCCAGCATTTACCCCAATACCTGGCTCAGGTTTGATTTTATTAATAAGACTCTTTAAGATTCATGCTACAACTACTTTATACAGAAAAAAAAGAACCAAGGGCTTGCATGTGATACTGCATTTTTTAGTTAGTGAAAACAGAGTAAAATTTACATTTATCAGAATTACAATATTAAGAGGAGAATACTGGTGATTCATGTATAAAAAAGCCAGATATCTACAATAATCAGCACTATTATGTGGGTTTCCCAAATGATAACAAGAAATGTTGATTATATATGCATATGGAAAGATTGTTGAGAGATTTGAAACTTCAAACACGCACAACCAATTTTTTATTTGCAAATATGATGAACTCATTGAAGACTCACAGAGACATAGTTTAATATTGCATACTCTGAATATATGTGTTAGTCTATTTTTATTTCAATAGTAATGTGTTTTCTTTCTCATTTAAAGATTGTATAAAATTGTTTAATAAATGATTTCCTCTTCACTGTATATCTTCATTCAGGAGAAATTTAAACAATGAAAATAAAATTCACCAATTAATTTTCCATTACTTACATACACACACACACACACACACACAAACATCCATTATCTTTGTGTTTCTATGAATTCTCAGTTGTTTCTTCAAAGTATTTGTTTACCACAAGATAATTTGACCACACCTTTGAGTGTTTGAAAATAAGATATTAATTAGTTACTTGATATAAGTAAGGTAATAATTTGACTTCCTGAATGTGAATGTTTTAAAATTCCTGCAAAGACATCATATGAGATGAAACTTTAGATTTTCACCCATCAACAATTTTTTGTGTGATATAATTTCTTACTGATATTTCTTATGGTGAATAAGCAAGAAGAAAACTTGACATATTCCCATTTTATCTGCATACATAATTTTGTTTTTTCATCAACCATATACATTTCTGAAGTGGTAACATCAAATCCTTCAAACTGGACAGTCAGCAAACACTTCTGTAATATTAGTGTTAATCAAATTTTTGAAAATCATCCAGCAATAATAGTCTTTATAAATATGGAATGGGTTGCATTTTACCAAAACCATAATATCTCTTATGAATAGTTCTTTCTTCGCTAACTTCTGGAAGAACATCTGGGTGTTCTCACTAGCCCTAAGCTCAAATCCTCTTAAAGGCTTTGAGGATGAATGACTGCTGTCATGGTTACTTAGATTCTGAAATGCTGGTAGAGGGAAAGCTGATCTAACTTCCTCTTCAGTGCAGAGCCCACATTGCCCACATCAATTGCCTTCTCCATAGTGTGCAAGGGAAATAAAAGAGGGATATTTCTTCTCTATTAACTCATGACACTTAACATTGAAAATTGTGATTTAACATCTCTTCTGTGAGTTTCTCTGCTGTGAGTTCATAACACTATACTTCATGGCAGTCAAAATCAATGGACCCTGGGGTATATTCTTTGTTTTTTGCTAAAAATCCTTTAGGAACAAGGAGAGAATTAAAGAGTACAGTTTCCTCTAAGCAACTTAGGTTTAATTCAGAACAGTGTAATAGTTGAATTTTGTGGTTCCCATTTTGAAGAGGTGAAACAGTCTTGTCTGTGTGTACTTATGTTTTTCAAAGGAAAGTTTTATTAAAGAGCCGCATTTCTCCTTTCTTATTCCCCAACCTACCTCTTTATGGCATGTCAATTATTTTGATATGAAATATTGAAAATGTTCACGTATTTTCGCATGTTAATCATGACATACCATGAGTAGTTATAATAATAACTAACAGCACTTTATTAAATTAATTGAGCAAAACTTTTTACATTGATCTCTTATTTGTGTTCAACTTATCACAGTAGGAATTCAAATGTTGAAGATACTTCATTGAGCTAGACATGCTTGGTCCTTCCTTTCTTGGAATTTATGTATAAGGAAAGAAATAAAATATCCTCATTTAACTAAGACAGTAAAACTATAAATATGAACTGTATCAAAGTGGATGAAAAAGACACAGTTAATAACAACAAATCCAAGCCAGGCATGTTGGATGGAGGATAAAATCATTCTCAAATTTTAAGGAAGTCTCATGTGTTGAAGTACACTGATGTCATAGCAAATTTGGTTTTACCCAATGAAAGTCATCTTAAGAGAAATTAATACAGGGCAATCCCTTTCTGCAGGCACTCTGTTAGAGTCACAGCCTTAGAAAAGCAAAAGACCTACACGTGTTTTACAATGGACTTCATATAGTTGTTGAAGCCTGACTTTCCAAGATCCATTCAGCACAGCCTTTGTGATTTTTGCTTCTTGGTTTTTTTACACCTCAACTTGTTGGCATGTCTTCCCAGACCTCTTTATCCTGCCAGCAGGATTTTCTGAATTCATGTGCTTTTATCTGACCCATTAGCCAATGGAATTCTCTTGCACATTTAAAATACTTAAGCAGATTTGTGGCAACTGGATGCTTAACTTACATATAAGCTGGCCCAAATTAACCTGCACCCACAAGGTAAAAATTGATGTATAATGTCATTTGGCCACTCCTTTTTGGGAAGAATGTCCTCTCCCAACTGCAAGGAGCTGTTACTTTAACTTCTCAAATGTTACTTCCTTGCTCTGCTACTCTCCACTCTCATAATCCTTCCAATGGTGAGACCCAGGACTTAGTTCTGGCTCTGGAACCTGGCAACAATATCACTTCTGTCTCAGAATATTGCTGATTGGGTGGCTCTCTCCCAAAGGGCAGTTAATTGGCCATTTTATAGTAATGCCATTTGTTACATAGAATTTTCAAATTTTATGGGTAAGGAAGGGCCAGAGGATCTGAAGAGATGTTTCCAGAGCATGGCATGGAAGCCATTTGTTTCACCTCTGCTTAACCAGATACAACTGAATTATGCCTACTTAAATGTAACTACAGGAGATGCTATAGGAAATGTTCATCTCTACCCAGAAAGCAGAAAGAATAGGATGGATTGTGGCGTGGTCTTTATTACAGAATTTACAACGTCTCAGTTCATTAAAGTTGGGGTGAACAGTCAGCTGTCATTTATTAGTCTCAGGCAAAGAATTCCAGACTAAAAAAAATATATATTTTTCCAGAAAAACCATGCATCCTTAAATGCATAATCTATCTTAATGTAAAATTCATCTTGTGAATTACATTTTAGCTTAAAAAGTCAGAAAAATGTTATCATTTTGAAGAATGTATCTATACTTTTTAAATGGACTCTCAACATTCCAATTACTTGTTTGTTTTATGTAAACATTTGATAGGAAAGTGTTTAGGTTATGTTAATTTTGACATTTGTCTTAAGCACTTCAAGGCGATTTGGAAGGAAATAAAGTATTTTATAGAAGTTAAAATGATGACAAGCCATGAATAAAGATTTATCTAATATACAGGAAATGACAAGATGAAAAGCCATGAAGATGGAGGTGAGGACTATTTAAAAAAACAAAAAACCCAAAACGTTAGCTAACTTATTGATTTCCTGGTGTGGTAGAACTTCTCAGAAGACAATCTGCGTCACCCAAGGATACATAATCAGCTCTTTAAAGGAGAGTATCCCTGTTCTTCAGTCGTCTCTGTTAAATCCTGGTGACTTGAGGGAAAAGGTGGTTATTTTTCAGTCTATGTAGGAAGAATGGATGCCTTCTATGCTTAAGTCCTTTGTATCAGTTCTGCTCTTAATGTCATATCTGCTCTTGGTGGTCCACAGGGATGTCACAGTTGAGAAAAATGTATTCTCTTTCTGGTGACCCTTCCAATGTCTCTACAAACTGAATTCATACTATTTTGTATTATTTTAAATGTAGACTGTTCTTGCTACAAAGAGTATGGATGTGTGTCATGTGGAAATGTGGAGCTAAGGCACATATACTCTTTCTCCGTGTTCAGAAGGAATGAATACAAGTTTAATTCTTGGAAACGGTAACAAGAGCAAGCAATAATTTAAGAGATCATAACCAAGGCAAATTCATTCCTAAATAATACATTCTTTTTCTGTTGACTGTTGTAGAATATTATTTCAAGGTATGTTACTTGTGTTCATGCTTTGGAACATTTGCTTAATGATGCATGATGTGTTTGATTAAATTAAATTTACCTGTGGTCAGGAGGTTGAGTCAGCAACGAGCTGACAGGAAGTGGTAGGGAGGGAGGAGCCAGGTTAGAAAGGCTGTATAAGAAGGGGCAAGGAGGCCGGGCGGTGGTGGCGCACGCCTTTAATCCCAGCACTCGGGAGGCAGAGGCAGGCGGATTTCTGTGAGTTCGAGGCCAGCCTGGGCTACCAAGTGAGTTCCAGGAATGGCGCAAAGCTACACAGAGAAACCCTGTCTCGAAAAACCAAAAAAAAAAAAAAAAAAGAAGGGGCAAGGAGAATCATGAAGGCTTTTTGGAGGACACAAGCAAGGAGAGGTGAGCTACTTGCTATTAAGCCTCTGAAGAGCAGAATTCCACCTTAACCTTTGAATCTTGAGTTGTTTAGAGGGAGAGAGATTTATTTAAGTTCCCCTAATAGCTTTGTGAGAGTTGGAGCCATAGGGAACAGATTTTCCTCCGGTTAAGGCCCATGTGCCCTAACCACTGCTGCTAGTTGCTGATGCTGATTCAGACAGATGTGGCTTAAGAGGCAGCAATCATTTAAATAAAGGGTAACAATTGTTGGCACCAAAGTGGGGTGCCAATTTATTTTTGGAGGGTTTTTTGGCTCTTTTGGGGGGCCTACCACCCAGCTCCCAAATAAAGAACACATGGAGGCTTATTATTTCTTATGAATGCCCAGCCTTAGCTTGGCTTAGTTTATAGCAAGCTTTCCTTAAATTAACCTATCTTTTGCCTCTGGGCTTTTCCCTTTCTCTTAATTCTATAAATCTTATTCTTATTCCATGGCTTGCTGTGTAGCTGGGTGACTGGCTCCTAGATCTATCTCCTCCCAGGTTTCTCTCTCTGTATATTCTCTCTGCCTGCCAGCCCCACCGATCCTTTCTCTTGCCTTGCTATTGGCCATTCAGTTCTTTTAGACCATCAGGTGTTTTAGACAGGCACAGTAACACAGCTTCACAGAGTTAAACAAATGCAAGATAAACAAAAGTAATACACCTTAAAGTAGTCTACTACAGTTAACCATAATAAATATGTGAAAAAAAAAAGAATTTGTAGAGCCCAGAGTGAAGACTCATCAGTTAGGAGCACTTGCTACTTTTACAAGAACCACAGATTCAGTCACCCAAATGTGAATTATAGCCATGTATAACTCCAATTTCAGGGGATCTTGTTGCATGAATCTTAAAAGTTCTTATTAATAAAATCAAACCTGAGGCCGGTTATTGGGGTGAACACTTTCCAGAGAGCTGGAACAAGCCACAGCTATCTCACCTCACCGGATCCTCAACTGGTCTTGCTTCTTCAGACTGGAGGCCTCTGAGTCCTCATCCAGAATGGGTCTCAGCTGAATTGCTGCTCAAAAGCCTGAATGCTTAACCAGGCCAAATGCCTAACCAGCCAAATGCTTCTAGTTTCTGGTCCTCATGCCTTATATACCTTTCTGCTTTCTACCACCACTCCCTGGGATTGTAGGCTTGCTTTCTGGGATTAAAGGCGTGAGTCACCATACTTGGCTGTATCCTTGAACACAAGGATTTATGCCTCTGGAATGCTAGGATTAAAGGCGTGTGCTACCACTGCCTAACCTCTGTTTAATATTGTGGCTGTTCTGTCTCTGACCCCAGATAAGTTTATTAAGGTACACAATATTTTGGGGAACACAATACCACCACAGGATCTGATGCCCTGCCCTGGCCTCCACAGATACCAGGCCACAGTATGGGCAACAGATATACTTGCATGAAAATACTCACCCAAAATATAAAACCCAAAAATGTTTAACTAGTAATTTCTTAGAAAATTCTTAAAATCCTTAAAAATACAACTAATAACAAATTGCAGTAACTTTAAAATTTCACTGAGGATAGTTTTAAAATCATGAAGGTATCATTTTCAGATATGTGTATGTGTTTTCATACTTTTCCTGTATGTGTGTGTGTGTGTGTGTGTGTGTGTGTGTGTACACGCATGCACACAGGCCAATGAACTAACATTGAATGCTTTCCTCAGTATCTTTCTACATTGTTTTTTGAGTCAGTTTTTTTCAAAGATCTGATTCATTTTTACCAACAATTACATTGCTTCCTTTATTTGTGTGTGTACACACATATGTGAAGTTTTTTATCTGCATATATGTATGTGCATGTGTGCAGGAATGTATATTTAAATGTGCATATGGAAGTTTGAGATAATTACTGGGGAACTGGAGAAATGAATCGGCCAATTAGAGCACATATATTTTTTGCAATAACTGGTGTTAAATTCCAAGCACTCAGGTTAAGTGACTAATAATTCACTATAATCCCATCTCCAGAGCATCTAACAACCTCTTCTAGCCTTGTGATTCCTTGTGCTCACCAATGCACACTCCTCCCCATGTCAAATAAAAATATGTGTATGTGTGTATACACTTATTCAAATATTTTAAAAGTACATATGTGTTTGTGTGTGTGTGTGTGTGTGTGTGTGTGTGTGTGTGTGTGTGTGTTTAAAATAGACCATTCTAGGTGTCTTGATCAATCCTTCTATTGTAATTTATTCAACCATGTCTATTGCTATACTTAGAGCTCACCAAACTGAGCTGTCTAGAAAGCCCAAGGATCCCTTTTTTCAACTCCCCGGTGACAGGACTCTGCATTCTGTGAACTTGTGCTCACAACAATACTGCACCTTGCTTTCCCCATGAAGACTGTGGATCCAGAACTAACTTCTCATCCTTGTTCGACAAGCACTTCACTGACCGAGTCATCTCACCCTCCCCCTGAAGTTATCAATTTCAAATACTGGGGTTTTGTGTCTCTTATATTGTTTTTTGGCTACAGTATTTCATTTAATCAATTTAATTGGTCTTTTAAAACAACCAACTTTTTGTTTCACTCATATCCTTTAATTAATTTTATCTAGACAACTCTATTTGTTGTAATTTTAATTGATTGTTATATAACTTTTTGTTTTCTTTCTATCTATGTTGGCTTGACTTGTTCCTCATTCTGTAATTTTAAGTTTTACTAGTGTGAGTTTGGTTTACTGATTTTATATTTTGTTTCTATTCTAAAGTAAGGATTGTAATTTTATTACTTTCTCCTTTAGCAGTTTTCTTAGTTAAAATTAATAAATTTGGGTGAGCAAAATTTTCAATTTCATCCGGGTAAACTATTTTTAATTTGATTTGTAAATGTTTCTCTGAACCACTCATAAATTAGCTTTGTCTCTCTCTACCTCTGTGTACATGCACAAACACACAACCCTCTTGGCTATGATCTATACCTGTGTGTCTCCTGGGGTACAGTTTCTCTCTTTGGCCTTTGCTCCTTCTCCTCCGTACCTCACCCTAGGACTTTGAAGAGCTTCCCTTGAAACCCTCCATCCTCTTGACTATATGCTTCTACGAAAACTTTGAAATACCCAGGAAGGTCAGAAAGTGTAGCAGGAATCTTAAAAGTTCTTATTAGTGAAAACAAACCTGGAGCCAGGTACTGGGGTCAACGCTGGAAGATCAGAGAAGCAGAACAAGCCACAGACACCTCACCTCTCCAATTCCTCAGCTGATCCTGTTTCCTCAGACTGGAAGTCTCTGAGTCCTCATTCAGAATGAATCTCAGCTGAACTGTTGCTCAAAAGCCTAAAAGCTTAACCAGCCTCCTTCCTGGTTCTCATGCCTTATATACCTTTCTGCTATCTGCCATCACTCCCTGGGATTAAAGGCATGAGTCACCATGCCTGGCTGTTTCCAGTGTGGCTTTAAACTCACAGAGATCCAAATGGATCTCTGCCTCCCAAGTGATGGGATTAAAGGTGTGTGTGCCACCATTTTCTGGCCTCTATATCTAGTGGCTATTCTGTTCTCTGACCCCAGATAAGTTTATTAGGGTACACAATATTTTGGGGAACATAATATCACCACAAGAGAGCAACAAAAATTTGGAAAATGGATGGTCTATAGCTAAGAAACATATAAGCACTTTTGACTTAGAGTAGCTCTATTTTCATGAAGATATTTCAGAATTCACTCTGTCACCACAGTTACTTTCTTAGGTCTTCACCAAAAAAAGCAGAGAAGTTCCCTGAAATAGGCTAAAGAAGACACTGAATCTTGTCTCCAGGCATTTTTCACGATCAACAATTCCTGAAGTTCTTGAACACAGCTTCCAGAAGTTCATCAGCATAATGACTTAACTGTTTTTTACAGCTTATGATCTCAGCATACATTACTCTAAGGATACCGAATTGCTATACTCCTTCACCTATGAGTTGTACATACTCTCCCATGCCCATAGATCTTAGTCCTTACGTGGAGCAAAGCAAATATGTTTCAGTTTGCCTGATTTTTCTTATTATAAAAATATGTATAAAAATCCCAAAGTTTGTTTTATTGATGATATTTCCTGTGTCATTAAAATGAGATAGTTTAAAATCATAAAAAATGTCATGAAGTTACTGCCTTGCCTCAGCATTGACCTCATACATGATTCATACAGAAGCACAAGAAAAACTACTGCAAATGTACCCTTTCATAAGTGAACTCAGTAAATATCGGTGATATGTTCCATTATTTCTCATTAAGTGGTGGAGTAAATGTCTTCCAGTCTTTCAAATTCAGTGACAAATTTCCTAGATGTGTCCCTTCTCTTCCGATGTAAGTATAAACTATTGCCTTGTGTGTGATGGCTTTTCATTGTCATATTCAACACTTGGCACAAATTAGTACAATTTTCAACAGCGAGTGCAAAACTGGCAGAGAAGCAACCATAGTTTTCCACCTACATTAAAAAAATTATTTTCGAGTCAGTTTGTTAAGTCTTTAAACCCTTGCCATCTGCAGCACAACAGTTTCTCCAGTGCTGGATGAGGGATACATATTCTCATTTTGTTACACTTGGACTCAAGGGACCAACTCCAACACAGATAAAGAGAATAAAATCCAGGCTCTGGTGTTGTAATCCACTTTGGCAGTGAAAGAAACTACTTGGAAGAGAAATACTGACAAACTCACGAGCAAGTAAGCAATCCAACAGAGAATATAAAAGGAAGATGAAGACATGCCTTGATAGGTCTCCTGTGGTTTGTGGATAGATTTTAATATAAATTATATGCATATTATATAAAGTAAGTGTGTATTTGTTTAGAAATTGGCAATCAAGATTAATCAAGGTATATATGTAACATATTTTATCCATATGTAAAGAGAATGAGGTAAAAACAAAGAGAAAGAGGCATTCAGAAAATAAGCATTGTCAAAAGAATTAAAAACCCCACAATACATTACTTTCCCTAAAGAACCCCATAAATTGCCAGTCAGTACAAAAACTTCCTTTTGCTCTGTTGCAGTATACTCATTTGCACAGGGTAGACATGTATGGTGATATTTTATTCATGCTGAAATGTGATTTTATTTGTATGTTAATAAATAAAGTTGCCTGGGAGTCAGAGCTAATAGCAAGTCATTTAGCAGAAGTCTGGCAGTGGTAGCACATACCCTTAATCCAGATCACATGGCAGGCAAAGTCTCTGTGTTTTCAAGGACACAGCCAGCATGGTGACAAACTCCTTTAATTCAAGTACCAACCATAGAGACTTGGAGGTCTGTATAGACAGGCAGTGACTAGGAAGTCATGATGTTGGGTTTAGAACCAATGAGAAGGCAGAACAGAAAGGCAATAAAAAGACGGGTCACACAGGAGAAGGTCTCTCTCTGAGGAGAAGAATGGCAGCAACTGGTAAGCTAAAGGCTATTTGCTAGTGTTCTGACCTCTTTATTTGGCTTTGTGTTTCTTATTTAATAAGACTGTTTAGAATTTCATGTACAGACATGTAGTGGCTTTGTGGTAATGGTAAGGAAAATAGATGTATGTGACCAGAGCTTTTCCACTTATCCACTAAATATAGTATTTCAGACATGGAAAAGTACATTATTCACTTATCAGATAAAGACTCAGCATGCTTTTGATAAGGAGCTTTCAACAATTAGATTGAATTCCAACATGCATAAATTTGGTTGTTTTAATAGCAGCATGCTATAATAAAAATTGTGAAATTCTATGGATGAATCACGAAAACTGGTTGGAAAATGTCGGTATGCCCAAATTGCACAGCTGTGTGAATTTGAAAGTCTCAGGTGTTCCATGACTTCAGAACATTTGTTTAATACAGAAGTCATTTTTCCTTAAGCACACACATCTTTTAGAATTTTAGAAGGGCATATAAATGACTTTAATCTTATATTTTATGTTTTGAAAAGTTGAACAGTGCTGATTTTAACAATCTTCATTTGTGTTCAGTACTACAGAGTTTTCAACTTTCTTCTCAACTCAAAACTCATGATTAGATTTTCCCTCTTGTCTGCTACTCTGAAATTTCACCATGGGCTTGACCAACTTGGAATTCCAGATGCACTTGTAAAACCCTGTGTGTCCTCTACAAATTTGTGAAAACCATCATAGGGCATCCTCTATGTCAACAGGAGGTTTACTCTCGGGCCCAGAAGTTACAGCTTTCCCTGGTCACATTGAAACTACTACTGACAACTTGGTTTTACACCAATGCAGAGCAGTCCTAAGACTGAACACAAAGCCCCTTTCCTCTGGACCACAAAAACGACAAGTTGGAGTAATAGAAAACAAGGATACAAACAGCTTAAAAGACAAGACTAAGGCACAGTACTGAAGACCTAATTCTATATACCTAGGGTCCATTGCAGAAACACAAGTAAAATGAATAACCAAGGAATATGTGACCTCTAGAAATTAGCACCCCTTATGGGAATGTTCTCTGAGAAGAGCAATCTAGTTAATGCACAAAGCAATGATTTCAAGGCAGCAACTACAGATATGTCTAAGGAACTCAAAGAAGAAATGAACAAATGTCCAAAAGACAACCACAAAAAAACCACAAGTAGGTGAATGAAATCATAATAATTTAAGATATGGAAATGGAGCTTAATAAATAGAGAAAAAATCTTAAGAAAAGCAAAATGAAAACTCGTCCATCCTCCAAGATCACAGTTGCTCCCTGAGACACAGACTCCACCAGCTCTGAGTGGACCAAGAAGTGAGTCTTTGTTCTCCTAGCTGATCACCCCAGCCTCTAGGCTTTAGGCCCAGGGGCACCCCTGGAACCCCCATGACCCCACCCATTTCAATCTCAATTGTAGGCCAGCAGGCAGGACATCTATGGGCAGGCTGGACTACAACTCTCCCCAACCAGACCCTGTAACCTACAAGTCCCACCACATCCTCCAAACCAACCCATCCTCTGAGATCACAGCTGCTCCCTGAGATACAGACTCTACCAGGACCAAGTTGAACAAGAGCTCTGATTGGACCAAGAATGCCAACTGGACCAAAAGAGGCTCCCTCAGACACAGACACCATTTGCACCAATTGGAGGAAGAGATGAGTACATGCCAGTGCAAAAATACATTCAACAACACAAAGAACAATATGGCACCACCAGAGCCTAGTGGTTCTACATCAGCAAGGCCTGAAAATCCCAACACAGAAGAAGTGGAAGAAACATACTTTAAAAATGACTTTAAGAAGATGACAGAGGCCTTTAAAGAGGAAATGAAAAATTCCCTTAAGAAATTGAGGAAAAGACAAACAAAAAATGGGAAGAAATCAATAAATCCCTTAAGGAAAGTCAAGAAAACCAAGAAAAAGGAATCAAAGAGGTAAAGAAAACAGTTCAAGACTTGAAAATTGAAATAGAGGCAATAAAGAAGACACAAACTGAGGGAATGCTGGAAATGGAAAATCTGAGTAAACAAACAAGAACCACAGATGCAAGCATAACCAATAGAATGCAGTAGATGGAAGAGAGAATCTCTGGCATTGAAGATGTGAGAGAGGAAATAGATTCATCAGTCAGAGAAAACATAAAGCCAACACAAAAGTCATAACACAAAATGTCCAGGAAATCTGGGAAACAATGAAAAGACCAAACTTAAGAATAATAGGGATAGAAGAAGGAGAAGAATACCAGCTCAAAGGCACAGAGAATATATTCAACAAAATCATAGAAGAAAACTTTCCCAACCAATAGAAAGAAATGCCTATGAAGATACAAGAAGCTTACAGAACACCAAATAAACTGGACCCCCAAAAGTCACCTTGTCACATGATAATCAAACCACTAAACATAAAAATAAATAAAAAATATTAAGAGCACCAAAGGAAAAAAGGTCAGTAACTTATATAGGCAGACATAACAGAATAACACCTGACTTCTCAATGGAGACTCTGAAAGCCAGAAGGTCTTGGGCAGACATTATGCAGCACTAAGAGATCATGGATGCCAACCCAGACTATTATATGCAGCAAAATTCTCAATTGCCATAGACATAGTAAACAAAATATTTCAAGATAAAACCAGATTTAAACAACACTTATCCACAAATCCAGCACTAAAGAAAGGACTAGAATGAAAAATCCAACCTAAGGAAGTTAGATGCACAGACAATACATAATCCCAACAAAACACAGACAATAGATAATCCCACACCAACAAATACCAACAAAGGGAAATACACAGCACTACCACCAAAATAAATAAATAAATAAATAAATAAATAAATAAATAAATAAAATAACAGGAATTAAAAATCACTGGGCATTAATATCCATTAATATCAGTGAACTCAATTTGCCTATAAAAAGACACAAGCTAACATAATGGATATGAAAACAGGATCCGTCCTTCTGCTGGATACAAGAAACACACCTCAACCTCAAAGACAGACACTGCCTCAGAGTAAAAGCCTGGGAAAAGAAGTTCCAATCAAATGGACTCAAGAAGCAAGCTGGTGTAACTATCCTAATATCTAACAAAATTAAAATTAATTAAAAGAGATTGGGAAGGATATTACATATCATCACAGGAAAAAATCCACCAAAATGAATTCTCAGTTCTGAATATTTATGTCCCAGATACAAGGGCACCTGCATTTGTAAAAGAAACATTACTAAAGCTTAAATAGCACATCAAACCCAACATAATAATAGTGGCAGACTTCAACACCCCAGTCTCACAAATGGACAGGTCTGCCAGACAGAAACTTAACAGAGAAATAAGGGACTTAACAGAAGTTATGACTTAAAAGAACTTAATAGATATCTACAGAACATTCCACCCTAACACACAAAAAATTATACCTTCTTCTCAGCACCCCATGGAACCTTCTCTAAAATCGACTACATACTCAGTCACAAAGCAAATCTCAATAGATACAAAATAGCCTCCTGTATTTTATTGGACCACGATGGCTTAAATTTAGATATCAACAACACCAAAATCTACAAAATGCCTATAATCTCACAGGAATTGAATAATGCTCAAGTGAATCACCAATGGGTCAAGGAAGAAATAAAGAAATTAAAAATTTCCTAGAATTCAATGAAAATAAATGTACAACATACCCAAACTTGAGGGACATGATGAAAGCAGTGCTAAGAGAAAAATTCATAGCATTAAGTGTCCACATAAAGAAGTTGGAGAAATCTCACAATAGCAACCTAACAGCACACCTGAAAGCTCTAGAACAGAAAGAAGCAAACTCACCCAGGAGGAATAGATGGCAGGAAATAATCAAATTGAACGCTGAAATCAATAAAAGAGAACAATTCAAAGAATCAATGAAACAAAGAGTTGGTTCTTTGAGAAAATCAACAAGATAGACAAGCCTTATCCAAACTAACCAAAAGGCAGAGAGAGAGAGAGAGAGAGAGAGAGAGAGAGAGAGAGAGAGAGCATCCAAATTAGCAAAAACAGAAATGAAAAGGGAGACATAACAACTAACATTGAAGAAATCCAGAAAATCATCAGATCATACTTCAAAAACCTGTACTCCACAAAACTGAAAAATCTAAAAGAAATGGACAATTTTCTGAATATGTACCACATACCAAAGTTAAATCAAGACCAAATAAACAATTTAAATAGACCAATAACCCCTAAGGAAATAGAAACAGTCATTAAAAGTCTCCTATCAAAAAACAAAAAAGTCAAGGATCAGATGGTCAGCACAGAATTCTACCAGATTTTCAAAGAAGAGCTAATACCAATACTTTTCAAATTGTTACACAGAATAGAAACAGAAGGAACATTACCAAACTTCTTTTATGAGGCTACAGTTACCCTAATAGAAAACCACACAAAGATGCAAAAAGAAATACAGACCAATCTTTCTCATGAACATTGATGCAAAAATACTCAATAAAATATTGGCAAACAGACTCCAAGAACACATCAAAAACATTATCCGCCGGGCTTTGGTGGCACACGCCTATAATCCCAGCACTCGGGAGGCAGAGGCAGGCGGATCTCTTTGAGTTTGACGCCAGCCTGGGCTACCAAGTGAGTTCCAGTAAAGGTGCAAAGCTACACAGAGAAACCCTGTGTCGAAAAAACAAAAACAAACAAACAAACAAACAAACAAACAAAACATTATCCACCATTACCAAGTAGGCTTCATTCCAGGGATGCAAGGATGGTTCAACATATAAAAATCTGTCAATGTAATACACCATATAAACAAACTGAAAGAAAAAAAAAAACACATGAACATTTCATTAGATACTGAAAAGGTCTTTGACAAAATCCAACACCCCTTCATGATAAAAGGTCTTGGAGAGATCAGGAATACAGGATACCTACCTAAACATAATAAATGCAATTTACAGCAAGCCAACAGTCAACATTAAATTAAATGGAAACTCAAAGTGCTTCCACTAAAATCAGGAACAAGACCAGGCTGTACACGCTCCCTATATTTATTTAATATAGTATTCAAAGTCCTAGCTAAAGCAATAAGACAAGAAAAGGAGATCAATGGCATATAAATTGGAAAGGAAGAAGTCAAACATTCCCTATTTGTAGATGACATGATAGTATACATAAGTGATGCCAAAAATTCTACCAGGGAACTCCTAGAGCTGATAAACTCCTTCAGTAATGTGGCAGGATACAAAATTAATTAAATAAAAAAATCTGTAGCCTTCCTGTATACAAATGATAAATGGGCTGAGAAAGAAATCAGAGAAACATCACCCTTTACAATAGCCACTAATAATATAAAATACTTTTGGGTAACTCTAGCTAAGCAAGTGAAAGACCTGTATGACAAGAACTTTAAGTCTCTGAAGAAAGAAATTGAAGAAGATATCCGAAAATGGAAAGATCTCCCATGCTCATGGGTAGGTAGGATTAACATAGTAAAAATGGGAATCTTACCAAAAGCAATCTCCAGTTTCAATGCAATCCCCATCAAAATCCCAACACAGTTCTTCACATAACTGGAAAGAACAATACTCAGCTTCATTTGGAAAAACAAAATAACCCAGGATAGCTAAAACAATCCTGTACAATAAAGCAACTTCTGAAGGCATCACCATCCCTGACCCCAATCTCTACTATAGAGCTATAGTAATAAAAATAGCTTAGTATTGCCATAAAAAAACTGACATGTGGACAAAAGGAATTGAATTGAAGACCCTGACATTAATCTGCACACCTATGAACACCTGATTTTTGACAAAGAAGCCAAAGCTGTACAATGATCAACAAATGATGCTGTACAATCATCAACAAATGATGCTGGCATAACTGGATGACAACATGTAGAAGATTGCAAATAGATCTATATCTATTGCTATACACAAAACTCAAATCCAAGTGGATCAAAGACCTCAACATAAATCCAATTAAACTGAACTTGATAGAAGAGAAAGTAGGAAGTAGGCTCGAATGCTTTGGCACAGGAGACCACTTCCTAACTATAACACCAGTAGCACAAACACTGAGAACAACAATTAATAAATGGGACCTCCTGAAACTGAGAAGCTTTTGTAGGGCAAGGGACATAGTAAATAAGACAAAATGACAGGCTACATAACGGGAAAAAATCTTCTCCAACCCCACATCTGACAGAGGGCTGATCTCCAAAATATATAAAGAATTTAAGAAAGTAGACATCAAAATACCGAACATTCAATTAAAAAATGGGCTACAGAGCTGAATAAAGAATTCTCAACAGAAGAATCTCATATGGCTGAAAGACATTTAAGGAATTGCTCAACATCCTTAGTCATCAAGGAAATGCAAATCAAAATTACTCTGAGATACCATCTTATAGCTGTCAGAATGGCTATGATCAAAAACACTGATGACTGCTTATGTTGGAGAGGATATGGAGCAAGGGGAACACTCCTACACTGTTAGTGGGAATACAAACTTGTACAGCCACTTTGGAAATCAGTGTGGTGGTTTCTCAGAAAATTAGGAATGAATCTACCTCAAGACCCAGCTATATCACTCTTGGGCATATACACAAGGAATGCTCAATCATACCACAAAGACATGCTGAACTATATTTGTAGCAGCATTATTTGTAATAGCCAGAACCTAGAAACAATCTAGATTCCCCTTCACCTGAAGAAAGGATAAAGAAAATGTGGCACATATACACAATGGAGTAATATTCAGCAGTAAAAAACAATGACATCACGAAATTTGCAGGCAAATGAATGGAACTAGAAAATATCATCCTGAGTGAGTTAACCCAGACTCAGGACAAACATGGCATGTACTCACTCATAAGTGGATAATAGATCTAAAGCAAAGGACAACCATACTAAAGCCTGTAGCTGGAGAGTTTTCTCTCCAGGTCCCACCAAGCCCCGGCAGTCTGACAGCCCATTTATAAAATAAACACACAGACTCTTATATTACTTATAAACTGTATGGCCATGGGAGGCTTCTTGTTATCTACTTCTTCTATCTTAAATTAATTCATTTCTAATAATCTATAAGTTGCCACGTGGCTCGTGGCTTACCAGTACCTTACATCTCACTTGTCATGGTGGCGGCTGGCAGGTCTCTCCACCACAGCCTTCCACTTCCCCCAATTCTCTTCTCTTTGTCCCGCCTATACTTCCTGCCTGGCTACTGGCCAATCAGTGTTTTATTTATTGGCCAATCAAGCAACACACATAACATACAGAACATTCCACAGCAAAAACCCTCAGTTCCAGAAAATCTAGCTAACAAAAAGAACCCTAAGAGGGATGCATGAATCACCCTGGGAAGGTGGAATAGATGAGCTCTCCATGAGCAATCTCCATGAGGGGGGCAATGGAGGGAAGGGGGATGGGGGATGAGAACATAAGGGAACTAGATAGTCGAACTAGAACAGGGACAGACTGGGAGAGCAAGGAAAGAGATACCATGATAGAGGAAGACATCAAGGGAACAGAGAGAAACAGGGTGCTAGGGAAGGTCCTAGGAATTCACAAGGACAATTCCACCTAAGACTACTGGCAATAGTGGAGAGGGTGCCAGAACTGACCTACTCCAGTAATCAGATTGGTGAATACCCTAACTATCTTCATAGAGCCTTCATCTAATGACTGATGGAAGCAGATGCAGAGATCCACAACCAAGCACCAGGCTGAGCTCTGGGAGTCCATTTGAAGAGAAGGAATAGGGATTATATGAGCAAAGGAAGTAAAGATCATGATGGGGAAATCAACAGAGACAACTGAACCAAGCTCATAGGAACTTGAGAACTTTAGACCAAGAGCTGTGGAACCTGCATGGGACTGGACTAGACCCTCTGCATATGGAAGACAGTTGTGTAGCTTACTCTGTTTGAGGAGTCCCTGGCAGTGTGATGAGGATCCAAGCTTAGTGCAAGAGCTGGCTTTCTGGGTCCTATTACCTATGGTTGGACACCTTGCTCACCCTTGATGCAAGGGAGAGGGGCTTGGTCTTGCCTCAGCTGAGTGTACCAGTCTTTGCTGACTCCGCATGGGAGTCCTTACACCTTTGGAGGAGAAGATGAAGGGTGGGTGAATGGGGGGAGTGGGAGGAGGGGTGAGAGGGGGATATGTGGTTGGTATGTAAAATGAATGGAAAATTTCTTAATAATAATAATAATAATAATAATAATAATGATAATAATAATAATAATAAATTCAGCAGAACCCTGTTGCACTTTGAAAGTTGTCCAACTCCAGTTAGCAGACCACACTCAGGATGGGCGTGGGCTTTAGGAGTCTCTCCCAGGGCATTTAAGTGTTATGGTTAGCAAACAGACTGTTATTTATAGACTCAGAATTTCAGGATATTTTTTTGGTCACAATTAATTTTTAAACAAATCATGAAAATAAAAAAAGAAAAGCAAAAGGAAATAGAACTGGAAATGAAGAAGTCAGGATGTCAAATAAAAATCTCAGAAGAAAGTATCACCAACGGTATGGATCAAGCAGGTAACAGATCTCAAATTCGAGGTTGAGAAAATGGATTGATTACTCAGTAAAGGAAAATATTAAATGTATAAAAATCCAAGAATGGATCACACAGGAAGTCTGGGGCACTGTAAAAAGACAAAATTCACAAATTATAGATATACAAGAAAGAGGGCAAAACCTCAGAAAGTATTTTTAACAAAACCATAGAAATAATTTCCCCCAATCTGAGGAAAGTGATACCTATTAAGGTATAATAGGCATACAGAACACAAAATAGGGTGTGAAAAGAAACATTACACAATACTACTAAATAAACACATTAAAAAATACAATAAATGTACCTAATAGGGAACTATTGAGAGCAGCAAAAGAGAAAGACTAAGGCACAGTTAAAAAGAGGTTAACCAGAAAAACGTAATTTTTTCAGTTGAGACTTGTAAATCAAGAATGCCCTGGACAGAAGTTCTGATCCAAGTTCAAAATAACCATAGATACTGACCCTACTTCTATACCCAGCAAAACTGTCAGCCATAATGAAAATAGAAAGGAAAATATTTTCACGATTAAGAACAGATAAGGCGTTTGTATACACAGAGCCAACTCTACAGGGGACACTAGAAGAAATACTTTGGTCTGAAGAAAAAATTAAAAATACCAAACAGAATACATGGAAATACAGAAAAACTCTTAACGGCTTGGAAAGCTGCAGGGCTTTAGCTTGGTATCTGGAAGAAAAAGAAAGGAAATACAATGGGATTTTGTTGTTATTGTTATTGTTTTTTGCCATTGTTACTAAGACGTAGTTTAAAAACTCAAGATCCCAGAAGTTTTTTTAATTTTTTTTTATAAAAGTGGTTTTTCCTCCTTTACTCTTAAGAATTTTATTTTATACATATATACACCAAAACAAGATCATATTCCCTATTCCCTCCTCCAGCTCTGCCATATCACCCTCAATGTGCCTCCCTCCCAACTTTTTGTTTTTTTTTTTTTAATTTATATTTTTATACTCTACTAAATACAATTAGTTGAGCCCATATTTTGCCTGTGTGTGGGTCCAGCAAGTAGAACATAGGAAATCTACTAGTGGCCATATTCTCAAACAAGAGCATTTTTTCCTTCCCCAGAACCCACCAGCTGCCAACAGTTCCTCACTAAGGAGTGGAGTCTGGAGATAACTTCTCTACCTCTGGCAGAAGTTTTACAGGTTTGGTTTTGTAAAGGTAGTGTATAGGTAATCCCAGATGTTGGGAGTTCATGAGTGTAGACAAATTTCTAAAAGGTCTTATTAAATAAGAAACACAGAGCCAAATATAGGGGTGGAGATCAGGGAAATAGTGAAAACCACCAGCTAACCTTAACTCACCATGCTGCCATAACTTCCCAAGAGAGCTACTTCCTGTCTACTCATGCTTTTACTGCCTTGCTGTTCTGCCCTCTCATTGGCTCTTAGCCCAGCTACCTCACTCCTTGTCACTGCCTGTCTGTACAGACCTCCAGGTCTCTATGGTTGGTACTGGGATTAAAGGTGTGTGTCACCATGCTTGCTGTTCCCTAGTGTGTCCTTGAACACAGATAGACCCTGCCTGCCATGTGATCAGATTAAGGGCATGTGCTACCACTGCCTGACTTTTGTGTCAATGGCTTGCTATTACCTCTGATCTCCAGGCAAACTTTATTAACATACAAATAAAATATCACCATATATGAGTATGAGGGACATTTCATGTCCAGAAGAAGGCAGTAAGTCCGTTCTTCTGGCTCTCATATTTTTATACCTCCTCTACCACACTGTTCCTGAGCTCTGAGTGTGGCAGGGTTAATAGAGATGTACACTTCTCTCTCCTTTTCTCAGCACATGTGACCATACCCCACTGCAAAAAGAAGCTATCCTACATAGGTTGAGATCAGGAGAGGTATATGAGCATAAACATAAATATTTAAATTTTTTGACAGAATAAACATTTATCAATTTAGCAAATTCACTCCAAGGGTATATGGTCTCCTAAGCTGGAGCTCGTGGCCAGGATTACAGTAGCAAAGATGAAATGCACTATGGCTTTAATCCAATCAGTATTCTATTAGTTGCTCCATAACAGCCATCAAAGTCTTGTATAGATGAGGACAACTTGTCTGTTGGTCTTTAGACAGTGCTTTTCTGATTTTAATCCATGATAGTGTTTTTGCACCTCATTGACTATTCTGTTTTCCTTTCAACTTCTGATCACCTACCCTTCAGCTGCAGCACAGAAAAATGAAACATTTTGTTGGTCATATTTTCCCCAAATTTTCTTAAATCAATTTAAGCTAACACTTTGCCTACACTATCAAATAAAACTTCTTAAAGGTTACCAAAGATTTTTGGGTTTTGGTTTTTTAACCAGATGTTATAACCTAATAACAGTGTAGTCTATTGAAACAACAGCATTGCAGAATAAGTATTCATGTTTTCTCTACTCTTCCTGATATTTGTCAGAGTCCTTCAGGTGTGGACATTTGAGGTACTAGGGGAATGTCCACACATTGGAGTATTCTAATAAAAGGCACTTTGGTGATTCTTTGGTGGAGCATCATCAATGTTTTCATTTGCTAAGTTAGGCAATCTCATCATGAATTCAAGTTTTAATAAATTTTAAAAAATGTTGGAAATGTTACTGCCCTCTACTAAGTACATGATGCACATAATTATAGTTTATTGGTAACATTGCATCCAAGTTACCAACATTTTGTCCTGAAATTATAGACATTTAATTATTTGGCAAAATGCATGGTAAGTATCTCTAATACAAACACATATTTTCACAAGTTAGCCTCGTATTTTTTTTCGAAGATTAGAATTTTTCAATAATAAGTACTTTGGATTAATCAACCTGAATATATAAACACTAGGTTCATAAACTACCAAAATAGAAACTACTTCAGCCACACTCATATCTACTCCATTTTAAGAACCATAATTGGTAGAAATTTGATCTTTTTTTCCAGAGCCTCTGGGCTACCTGTCTCCCCAACACAAAAATTCCAGCTGTCTCCTTATTTCTTTCATCTTGTCATGACTCGTACAAATATAGATAGCAGGAGTTTGCTTGCCACCTCACAAGCTTTCTAAATCTAATTGTCTAAACACGAAGTGGTGGGAGTTTTATGCAGTAGACCTGCTGCATGGAGACCAGCACAAAGCAGTTTATTTTTAGTTCCTTTTCTCTGTTCTCTATCATAGCACATTATATCCATGCTAGCAAAGTTTCATAAAGTGATATTTCGTTATTGTGAATGTCATCCTTCACACAGTTGAAGTTTCTCTCTCCTAAATACAATATAATCTATCTAGAAAGTCATTTCCATATCCTTAGCCCATTTTGATTTTCAATTTGGCAAATTTCCAAAGAATGAGGCAAAGCACAATGAAGTATAAGCTGTTTGTTTGTTTGTTTGTTTCTGATCAACAAGTTGTAGACTGGAATACCACTATCAGACCCAGGCATAAAGCAGAGGCAAAAAATTTCCACATGTTATTTAGATCCCAATGGAGTAGAAATTGCTACTTTGGAGGGAGAAAAAATGTTGAAAGTTTGAAAGAATGCCTTTGATTCAGCAAAGGACATTAACATGAAAATAAAACTAGAATCCAAGACTTATGACATATTTGAAGATTTCAAAAGCATAATGAAAAACCCCATGTAGTGAAAGGAAATTATAATTGTTTTCTTTATAAGTCTGTTGGTAATGACAGAGGAAACAAAATACACAAAAGAAATTAGTGACTTTACAAGCATAAGGACTTGAAAAATACATAAAATATACAAAGCTGATTCTTTTGTTCAAATGAGAAATGTCCCGAAGACATTCCTTTTCAAGGTCACACCTCCTCACGGTTCTGTAATATCCATAGATAGTGCTACCAACTGATATCAACTGTAAATGCCTAAGCTTATGAGGGACATTTATGAAAAATATTGAGAGGTTGGAGAAGAGTCATGTATTAGCAGATACAAATATGTGGTCCTAATGACTGGATACCCAAATTCCAGCTTAGTAAACTTCAAATAATTTTATAGGAAAACGTTGTGTTTTAATGGAACAATTGCTCTCAAATGCATTGCTATCAATTCATGATTTCACTTCATGACGTAAAGCAAGAATTATTGTTATAGTGTGATGATACTTTACTTCTTGATATTGATTCTAAGTAATCCACAATACTATATGTTGTTGGATATTATTTTCCTTTTGTTGTTCATCAAGGAACCTGGAAATAGCTAGTTTTTTTATGGTTAAGAATTTGCAACAGGTTAATATAGTTTTGCAGCACTAATCTTTATATTGTTATTATCATTTAAAAATATATCCTATAATTAATTGGATGGGGTTTTTAAAGAAAACCAACAGTGAGCTGCCAAGACAATGGTGTTACAGACCTCAATGCATCTTTCTCCATTTTTATCCTCAACATAAACTTCAACCCACTTTTGTAAATGAACACCTACTGAGTTTGTGAAAGCAAATTCTCATGTGTTCATTGTGGAATCTCCAAAGGTTACAGGAGTTATCAGTGCAATATATTCTGTCCCACGGATAGGAGAAAACACTTGTTATTCTTTTTATTTTTATTAATACAACCATAAAACCTCTTGTAGGATTATGTTGACTACTTTTGAGGGTGAGTCAGATTGGATCTGAAATCAACTATGAGACTGGCTCATGATGTGTGAGAGAGGTTAGAGGAAGGATTAGCTGAGGGAGAAAGATCTTTCTTCAAGGCAGGTAGCCCAGATATAAAGAAGTCTGAGGAAAAGAGGAGTATTGCTTACTTGCCTGCCTGCTTTACCTACTTAATACTGAGTGTGTCTATCTTTTGCTGCCACCGGAGTCCAGATTTTTCATCCCTCTACCATCTACAAAAGAACAGCAGCTCTCTAGAAATCCTGCAGGCCTTTAGGTAGTATGAGTCCAGATGAATTCATGAATACAGTTTTATTAATCATCATTAAAAGTGTGCTTGTGTTTGATGTCCCTGTGAATGTGAGTGCACGTGTGCCCTCATGGACATAAGAATTTCAGATACACTTTCATGTGTTGCTTCTCACCGTTGATGTTCTTTGAGGCAGGATCTCTTTGTTAGATGCCAGGCTACCTGGACAATGCACTGTGCAGCATCTTCTGTCCCTTAACTCTCATCTTACACAATATATACAATACATCTTATACAATATATACAGTATATACAATAGCTATAGGATGCCATTGTAGATACACATTGAATGTTATGTAGATTATGGAAATGTAGATTTTTTATGTAGATTTGGATACCAGGTATGCATGTTTGTATAGTGAGCACTCCAACTATTCATTCATCTCTTCAACCTTCCAATTAAGCATAAAACTTTAAAACTACATACAGTTTTATTTCAGATTTTAAGATTCTTTCAGACTATAAAATTGAATGAAAAATTATAAACCCATTTGGCATAATATACTAAGTAACTTTCAAGTCATGAGGATATTGTATAGAATCACACTATGTGGGATGAGGAGATAGCCCAGCAGTTAAAGGAACCCAAATGCAGTGTCTCAATGACTTATAACTCCAGCTCCAGGGGATCAGGCACCATCTTTTAGACTCTACAGAAACCCATAGGCATATGAGCATGCCTACAGAGAGGGATTGGGAATTGTTGGGAATGAAAGTTGGGGGAAATTTCTTTGGTGATGGAATTGTTCTGTATTCAATTTTGAATAGTGTCGGACAGGTGTACATGAATCCAAACCCATCTAAATAAGTAATTTTGTGTTTTATCATACATAAATACATCCTAAATACCAGAGATACAAATTAGACCTCTTATAGCATATGCTTTTTGTTTGTTTTCTGAACCATCAATCAAGTCATCTCACTTGGTTTAGCGTCACTGGTGTTGTACAAACACAACTCATGACACTGACGAATGACTGACCATTCTTGTTCGCCCAGAACCTAATGCATAGTTAACTAACCTTGACAATAGTGTAGCTCTAAGCTAAAACAGGATTTTACTGGTATTTCACACATTTTATATCTTTTCACAGACTAAATATTTTTTCTACAGCCAACGATGTTTGAATAAAATCTTTCCTAGAAAAGTTATTGATAAGTGTGAGATAATTTGATAGACCATGATAGACCAGTGAAGCACACCAAGTTCTCTCTTTCCCAGAGTACTGTCTTTTTTCTTTGTAAAATGTAGCATACAGGACCTTTGCTTAAGTCTTTTTAATAACTGAGTTATCTTATGTCATTATTATAATTCTCATAGTTTATAGAATAGCAATTCTCTGATTACTTCTCTAATTATATCTTCCTCTAGCATCTGAAAAAAAAAGCAACACAATTTCTTATCCAACATCCACATTGACTTCTGTAATCAGTACATAATGAGAACTTCCACTTCATAAACTAGAGTTAACAAGAATCCCTGTGTGTGCAGAGAAAGTTTTTAAATATATTGAAAGATAATTATTAAGTGCTTTTTTCATTCCGCTTTTAAAGTGTCTTCATTTTGATGGTACGAATGAACAATTTTGTTTACATAGATCTGATCATTTCCTTCATCAATTCAAGTTCACCTTAGGAAAGATACTGAGACGTTGTAACCAAAAAAACCCCAAAATACACTTCATTTCTTAGTTTTAATATTTCCTTATGTTCATTTGGTGCAAATCTGTCTCTGAACATATACTTTACAGGCAACAAGTGCATACTGCCCTTCCATACTTATGTTTGCATACCTTCATCGGGCAGGTTACAGCAGTCTATAACTCCAGATTCAAGTGAAATCCTATGTCCTAAGTATCCTTGAGCATACTCACACATAAGTATACACAAGGTGTATAATTAAAAATAATACAAAGAAATCTCAAATCTACCTATGATCTTAAAATCTGTGCCAAATCTACCTAATGCATTATATGTTGTGATTACTTCTAGTTTCTAACAGTCATATTCATAAAAACAGGCTTTCTTCCAAATTCACAACCCTTAGGAACCAGGATGAAGTTGGTCAAATCTACACATTATTTCATCCTATGTTATCCAATGTGTGTTAGTATATTAATATTGAAATCTACAAAATTCATTTATTTCTGAATTATTGTCTTGCCACTGTTCGATAATTTTTTCTGCTTCATGTCAAAGGTGCCAATCCTTATTCCTCAATTATGTCATCTGCTATTATTCAAAAATCTTAATTTTGATTTCCCCATGACAAAAGGAATATAGTTTTGTAAATTTTTCACTGCTTACTTTCTACTTTTCATTAACATTTATGCTCACGTGTTTTCTTGGTTGTGAAAAGGGAATTTCAATGAATTTCTCCATTCAAGCCTGACATTCACAGCAATTCACCCAGATTTAGAGAATTTAGAGACTGAGAGAATGTCTACAGGTATCCTCTCAGAGAAAAATCATTGCAAGTTTCAGTCAATGTCTCTCCATGAAAGAGATACTGGATGGGTTTTCTAGCATCTAATTTGTAAAATTAGATACTTTCTAAGTTTAGTCTTCCTTATCATTGATACAGACCAATAGTCAATGAGTACATAGGCCACATCTAATTTGCTACTAAATTATGAAAAGATGTTTCACAAAAAGAAACCCAGCTCATACTAGTTAATATACTATGAGTAATCTACTTCTTAAATCAACTGATTACATTGTTTTCTTAGCAGCTGAAATGATGAAGTGTAATACATCATACTAGAAATTTCCCATGCTCCACTACTTGGAAACTAGCCGGCTGATTAATGGTTTTCTCAGGTATGATGATTCCCATTCTTTAAACTCTCCAGTTGTTTATTCTCTCTCCCTCTCTCTCTCTCTCTGTCTCTGCCTCTCCCTCTCTCTGTCTCTGTCTCTCTGTCTCTCTGTCTCTCTCTCTCTCACACACACACACCAAATCACATCTTATTAGGTTCTACATAATTTTCAATTTCTGCTTTGGTTTCCTTGTCCTCTCGTTACCATACTTCACTTCCTTATAGGCAAGCTCATTTTAGGGTTTTATTAAATCTAAAAAAAAAGTATAGCCCTGACAATCGACATTCTATGTACTTCATTTTCATAGACAATATTTCTATATTACCCCATCAGTTAAACCTGTCTACAGCTTTTGTTCCATTATGTTATCTCTAATGAATTCCTCACTCAGTACTGGATGCTTCCTTTTGTGATAACACTACAAAATAAGTCTTATTGTGTTACATATGATGGTGTACATATTTGTCTAATATCCTAGTACCCATATTCTTCAGCATAAGTCATTTAGTTATTGCATGTCGTATGCCTGGGAAAGCCTTTGTTCCCTAGATGCTTAAACTATATTACATAATCTTAAGATGGAGATATTATTAATATTTCATTAATTGTAAACTGTGAAAACTGTAAAGGAAATTTTCAGTTATAAAGTAGTGGTGACAAATCTATAATCAAAGCTGATCAAATCATCAAGTTTTGGATCACTGTGCAACTGTACAACTCTTAAAACATGTTCAGATAAGGGATTTTTTCCTAATTCCACAAGACTATAACAATTATAATAATATAGATAATAGGTGATATGGATAGACACATATTGATGAATAGACAATAAGAAATATATGTATGAGGAAAGAAAGGAGACAGAGAAACACACACACAGATAGATAGATAGAGAGAGAGAGAGAGAGAGAGAATTTGCTACTCATATGCAATAAGAATTTACTGATGAATGAATGAACAAAGATTTTCATGATCACAAGAGCTACAGGAAGATAAATATAGAGGTTTTAAAAACAAATGATGGTTAGTAAGATGATTGGCTCAATAAATGAGTATAAAAACTCATAATATTGGGCAGACAATAGCTGACTTTGCATTACTTATAAGGGAAATGATGATGGGGTTTTGAAGAAAGATTTTTAACTGGCAATTGGGCTATTTTTAATTTAACCTTCAAATAAGTTTGCAGCAATGGGTTACTAAGCTAACTTAATTAAAAGAAAGTCTATTTAATTCCCCACATTGTGACATTTATCTGTCAATCAAACTAAGTACTCTGTAACATCAGGGACTGAAAGTTGAAACAAAATCTTACTTGATGGGTGCACTAAATGATAACAAGAGAATAATAACAATATTGATCTGTTAATTTTATATTTATTGAGTATTAACAATGTGCATGATGCTGTGATAAGTATCTGTTAAACACTGACTGAGAAAAACATTTTACAGACACAGACACGGGATCAATAAATATAGTTATGAATAACATGAGCAGTAAAGTGAAGGAATAGAACAAAAGAACATGATAAGAAAATTATACCTGTTTTTGCATTCCTGGTGACTGAGTGGGATTTTCTTTACTCATGGTCTGACAGTTTTTCTTGGAAGACTTATTTCTCTATATTTTGTCACTATTATTCTATACTTTTGTCTACCTATCTGTCATCTATCTATCTATCAATTTATCCATCTATCTATTATTGATCTATTTATTTATTTTCTGTCTAATCTTTTGCCTTCCAAGAAACAAGTATCTTAAAAAGAGGGAGAGAACAAAACGTGAAACTATAAGAAAGCTTGGTGTGATCTATTTCTGTCTAAAATAAAATATCTTTAAACCACTTTGCATCTGCCATATTGTTTGTAAATATTACGATATTATAAATCAGTTCAAGATTTGCTACCTCATGTATTGGAAATCTACAGGGACATGGTCCTTGAGTGATTTTTTTTCACTGTGTGTATGTGTGTGTGTGTGTGTGTGTGTTCTCTCTTTCTCTGAAAATCATGCAACCATTTAGTCCCCAGTGATGCACAGCATTAAGAGATGGTGGGATTTTTAACAGGTGAATAAATCCTCAAGAAGGATCCAGGTGAGCCTTGTTGGAGTCTCAGGAACTGGATCGGTTACAAGGAAGATTATCTGTAGAGCATGGAGGTCTCCTGCGGTTCACCTCTTCCCTCTGTGCTCACTTCACTTCCCATTTCCTGTCATGTGTAGAAACAGCATTAAGTGCATGGTGAACCATGCACCAACGGATGAAAACAAACATTTCATCTCTGTGAAATACCCAGTCTGAGATATTCTGCTACAGAAGAGCAATAAAATAAACTTACTCTTAACAAGTGCAGGTTACTATTAGTTCTCTGTTAAACCAAGTTGCAGAATCTTACCTTGGTGCCTCCATCTCCAACTAATCTTGAGAACAAAGAGTAAAAGGAAATGTAAATCCATCTTTTGAGGAATTGCTCTGAACAAAGGTTGGTATCATTTTTATCTCAAGAATAACTAAATTATAAATGCAAACATAATCTTAAGCTGTTTGGCAAATTGTACATTTCCATAACAGAGGCTAGAATATATAAAGTCTAAAATGAACACATATACCACTGCAAAAACAATAAAAAGTAATACTAAAAATAGTTTAACATATAAGGAAAAGGGAATTTGGGAGGATTGCGAATTGAAGTAAGGAGAAGAACAAAGGGTAAAAGTTGTATCTTTTATTTATAAAGAGATGAAGGACAAAATGGGAAGGTAGAAGCTATATGGATTTTTGGATACAGGATATTAAAAGGTAATTACTACAGAATCCAGGCTTTAAGATAAAGGACTCATTGGTTTGATAAATTATGACTAATAGTTAGCACACAACTAGGTTACAAAGGACAATAACCTATGGGTTAATATATCAAGTTCATATTTATATCTTGTATAAAATTCTAATTGCTGTCATCACTTAGATATCTAATCTGATATTTAGCATGTATTTCTTCATGTACACAATGATTATTATTCCTCTGCCTTCAGCAAAATCTGTTATATTTTTCTCAGTATTTTAAAACTATTTTGAGACCCAAACTTTTCAACCAGCTTTGCCAGTCTCTTTCAGTAGTACCCACTCAGTGAATAGGTATATACTTTAAAATGCATATTAAAGACTAATCTATAATGTATCCATGTCATAAAGTCACTGCTAGGGCTAGAGTGGTCCGAAGACATTGCTCTTATTACCTGGATTCAAAATACTTTTCAATCAAGTGGCCCTGTGTTTCTCTGCACTGATGGTCTAACATCTATCCAGTAACAAAAGAAATGAACTAATACTACATACATTCATGAAGCAATCAAGTATGTTCCCCACCTCATACATACTAATCTAGAAGTTTAAGTGGCCTTCAATGCCATCAGCTATGTCCCAGGCCCTATTTTCCTTGTATCACTTTTGATCTAACATGTTGATGATGTTTCCTTCCCCGTGTTTATCTCTGTTTTGTATGTAGTAACTTTTTTTGTTTTTAGCCCACCTTCTTTCCCCCTGATGTAGCGTGCTATAGGGAGTTCACACAAGGATAGAACTTTATTTGTTGCTACAACTACAATAATTCAAAAACTGTACATGGTATGCTGCATTATTTTTAAAATAAGGACAATGGATTGTCATAGTTTCTGTAACTATGGGATATAAAAGAGCAAGCACAGGCACCCAATTTCACAAATATAAACCACGAAAAAAGATTTCTAAGCATAACTTGGCACCCAAAGGGGAAACATACAAAACACCTTTGACTATCCTTTCAAACTAGTTTTCCTGATATCATGATTACAGAGTCCTCATTAGTTAACATCAATATAAGACAAAATAAACATTTTCTAATCATTAATACATTTATGCTGTTTTCTCATCAGGAACATTGTTTAGAGTAGTGAAACATATGCACACAATTCATCAAATATTGCCTAAACCACACCAAGGGAAGGAAGGATCAATACAGTTATGGATGCACGAACAATATTCACTAAAATAAAAACCTAGGTGACTCATCAAAAGTCCAAATGACAATCATAATAAAAATCCAATGAAATGAAGATATCTAAAACAAGTTTTACTGATATTTAAAAATTTTAACACATTCTTCCAAATTTTACTTATGTAGAAACAATTTTAAGAAATACTGAAGGTCTTTGATTGAACTTTGACATGACTAATTCTGCATGATTAAATGAATCTTATGCTGAACCAACGTTCTAAATCTTATTAAAACATTAAATAATCATATACAGAATTAAGAGAAAATAGTATTAAGAATTCTATGTAATAGTTATTAAATTATGCAATGTGAGTAACATTAAATATCTTTTAGTAAAACCAAATATTTATTATTCTCTCCACTGAAAAATGTAACTAAATCTAAAATGAGAAATTTAATAAATCACATTTCTATTAAATTGTTCCAGAAGCGATACAAATTAAGGATGAACTCAAAATGTTTTCTTTTTTCTTATCATTTCTTGGTAAATGTGTGTCATACTTCTAAATTAAAAATCACTGATGCTTAATACACCAAGAAGGACTGAGTCAGCAAACGTCTGGCCACATAAAGCTTTCTGGAATAAAGGAATTCTGACTAAGTGAGAATTCCAAGCATCAATTTTTTAAATACCAAATTTTTACTTCAAAGGAAATACACACAGGATCTTATTGCTATCTTCTTTACCCAAGAGGATTTGTGATAACATCTTAGAAAGCAACAATTATGTAAAACATGGATTGAATCATTAAAAAAAACAGTAAATAATATTTTCATATATCTTCTTAATATAGATAGCCACCTGTATATGATTAGAGAAATAATGGATTAAATAGGAAAAACCTAAGACAATACATAGTATAGCACTATTTAGGATTAAAGTTAGTTACATAACACCAATATAATTTTTGATAAATGTAGAAAAAAGGATGTGACATAAAACAGTAATTGTTCTTCAGGAAATAGAGATGGGTGGATAAAGACGCTGTGTCCTCCTCACTCCATATATAAATGGACTGAATTTAATTAGATTTTAGTTTGAGAAGATAGTTCAAATGTTCTCATTAAAAATGTCATTTAGCTAGGTTTTATCTGATGGGATTAAGAAATGATTGACACAATTCAATAGCGCCTTTAATACAAAATCATTTGACTTAGGAAAGTAGCATCATCAAAATTATGAAACAGAAATCAACTTCAGTATGCTGCAAGTTTTTAACCTTGAAGGCAGTAGACTATTGACTTTAGATTCTGAAAACCACGTCCTGTCTTATATATTGTTTGTTATGAAGTGATCAGACAGTGCTCACCACAAGTATGAGAAAGCCATTCAACAACAAAAATTTAAGACTCTTCTTAAGAAAATATTTGTACTTATATAAATAATATTTTGAAAGTTTTCAAAGTACAGGTTTTATTATACTAATGCTATCCATAAGCTACAGGTCTCATTGAATGTTTTCTAAAGTTAAAGCTCATGTCTTTATGTCTTTACTATTAAGTTTTATTATAACATCTTAGTTCATTATATATATTTAAAGTGATCATGAAAGCTGGTCTTACAATAACATTCACCTTACTATATTTTGACATCCAAGGAAGTAGTCTGTAGCTTGAGTTTTCCTGCCGGGCCCACAGTCAGGACAAATCTCTCTCACCTGTCAGTCCCACAGCTGCTCAGACCCAACCAAGTAAACACAGAGGCTTATATTGCTTACAAACTGTGTGGCCGTGGCAGGCTTCTTGTTAACTGTCCTTGTATCTTAAATTAATCCATTTCCAGAAATCTATACCTTGCCATGTGGCTCGTGGCTTACCGGCATCTTTACATGCTGTTTGTCCTGGTGGTGGCTGGCTGTGACTCCTTCTGCCTTCCTGTTCTTTCTTTTCTCCTCTCTGTTAGTCCCGCCTATACTTCCTGTCTAGCCACTGGCCAATCAGTGTTTTATTTATTGACCAATTAGAGCAACACATTTGCTATACAGAACATCCCACAGCAGTAGTCCTGCAAAAGGGATTTATTTACCTCAAGAGAATCAGGTGTATATTCTGTCATTGACCCTGGATGGTAAAAGAAACTCAGCACAAATAAGGGTGTGCCTGTGAATGAAAATGGAATGTTCTTCCAAGGTAAACAGAAATGCTTGTAAGGTTCATGACTAAGGATAAAATTCCAACCATTCCTTGGCCAACCTCTACCAATGGAAGGTCATTCAGAATGGACTTCCGATTCACATTTGATTTTTGATGTACTTTATTTGTGTAATGAAAAGCACACTAAAATTATATTAACCTAACAATTGGACTTGAGTCTATTTTGGTGACTCCAGATCATTTTTCCTCATATGATATTTGGGTTGAAGTAAACAAACAACCAAAAATAAAACTAAATTATATTTTATGCTAATGTGCTGAAAGCTCACATACATTAAGTTCCTAATTATTTTAATTACTGGCCATTTATATGTTAGCATGTGTTTCTTCTATTTAAAGAAAGAGACAATAAGTCATAAATAAGTGAACTGTTCAGTGTCACAAAGCAAATAAAGAAGTCTGAGATAGGTAGCTATTGTTATGAATTGCAACCTCCTTTGTAACACTCATACTACAATGTCAAGTGCTGTTTTAAGCATATTCTCAATTGAGGAGTCTATAGTTTGAAGTAGAGCACAATGAAATATGTAATATAGAACACTATATTGTGAAAACCTTAGAATAGTATTATTAATGAAAATAAAACTTTTTTTATATTATCAGGGTTACTGATATTTTATACACAGATATGTTAAATCAGAACATTTAAGATAAATCACCACCATGGTTCTAAATCCATAGTGTTTTAATTCTCTGTTTATAAAAATGGAATTAACAAGGTACTGCATTTATTCTGGCCTAGAACAGCCAGTACTTTGTGAATCACTGAAACAGCTGTGGAATTAAGCAAACGATTGTTGTTTAAAACTATTAATTGTGAAATATATTAGATCATTATGTAACTTTTAATGAGAAGAAAAATACATTAGAATATGATAATATTGGATTTTTTCCTTGAATTCGCAGGAACAGGAAAATAATTAAAAAATAACATACCAAACTACATAAAAATCTTTGTTTTACTGTCTTTGGTTCCTTTTTTTTATTTAAGAAAAATCTTTATTCATTTTACATACTAACCACAGGTCCCCCTATCATTGCTCCTCTTGCTCCCCGTAGCCTTCCCCCCTTCCAGATCCACCCCCCATTCCCTCCTCCAAAAGGGTAAGGCCTCCTTTGGGTAGTCAGAAAAGCCTGGTGCATTTAGTTGAGGCAGGTCCAAGCCCCTCCCCCTGAATCAAGACTGCTCAAGGCATCCATTATGATCTAATGTATTTCATTTCTATGTGTTTAGCCTTACTGGTAAAGTCAAACTCATATAAACTTATATTGTTTTGACTACTTTAAACACTATATTTGTATACTATTTAAATTACCTAAAAATTAATTTTACTGATATTCTGTGCATATGTATATTTAATATATTATCAGGCATTTATCATTAAAAGGTATATTACTACATTGTACAGAATGTACATTAGATTTTGTTTATATAGAAGATAATTAGAATTAAAATTTACCTAAATGTCAATTAAAAAAAAAAAACTATTAATTGTGAACCAGATGGTGGTAGGACATGCCTTCAATACCAGCACTAGAGAGGCATAGACAGTAGTATCTATGTGAGGTTGAGGCTTTTGATTGTTTTCTGTTACTTTTGTTTCTTTGCCTCTTTTGCTATTAGTCCAACAGAAGAGAAATATTGTTATATTCATTAACTCATGTGTATTCAGTCATTCCATTAAATATTTTTTACTAAACTTTGGAATCATAAAAGAACAAACTCCTGACTCTGTCTGTTACTCTTTCAAACAAGAGGGAAAGAAAGTACAAGAAAATTCCCATTCAATTCTGAGTGGCTCAGAGTGAGAAAAAGTAAACCTGTTCTCCGTTATGTAGATTGACAATTCCAATTGATGATCAGAAAACCTGGTCCAAAGGGACCCTGAAGCTTCTGCTTGATTTTAAATCTTCTACATTTTTCCTCATCTGTGAAACTGTTTTAAACTTTGAAAAAATAGATAATAATTTATAACAAATTATAACAAATCAAAATTATTTCTAAAATATTACTGTGTATTAGACATGTAGGCATGCTATTTCCTTTAGATATTGTCTGTGGTTTTGAATTATAATTATAATTAGAATTTGCCTTATCTAAGCAGTGACAAAACAAGGTGAACTGAGAGCCTAAAATATTTGCACCTGAGCATTTAAAAGACTGTCTCTCAAATATTGTACATAAAGAGCACTTATTATCTCATGCTATGACATGACTCATACTAAAATAAATTGGTTTTAACTATTTATTTAGGCTTCTTAAATATTGTAGAGTCAATTGTGCTCATTTCAAACACTGGCAGTTACTAAGTATTGCAATCTTCACTTGAAAATAACACCAATAATACGTTCATGTTTTCATGTCTATTGCCATTATGTATGCAATACAGCCTCATTGTTTAATAACAGTATCAATTGAAAAATAAAGTCTAGTTCTTATTTCGATAAGAAGCAATATTATTTCACAAAATATGGACCATTATGTATTTGGAGTCTATTATGAAATCTCTTATTAGAAAATTTGAAGTTAGGAATGATGCTACTTGGGGGTAATTTTTTAAATACAGTACTGATGGCCAAACAAGTTTGACAATTACATCTCCAAATTTTATTGGCTCATTTTCTTTCAGGTGGAAATATTAAAAATTAAGTTACTGTGGATGGCCTATGTAAAAAGGCTAAGAACTTCTTCAGGTAACAGTCACTTTTTAAGTATATGACAATTCTGGTTTTAATATGAGAACACAAATCTTCCCTCCATTCTTACTGCTACATCAGAGCAGTTTCTTTATCACATAAGTTTTTCTCTCATTCTGAATTTAACGTGCATGCCATCTCCATTCTTCTATTGCAAATCTCTGTTGTCAGTTCCTAGTTCTCATATGTCTCCAGTTATCTTTAGATATCATTGATGTATGTTCAATGAACTACTTAATTTCCAAAGTCCTGAAAAATCAATTCACCTTTTTTTTTTTCTTTTTCTGCTCCAAATTCACTTATTGCTCAATATGGTTAATCTCTTTGAATGCAAAAGTGGCCACAGAATTCTAGCTCTCTTCTTCCTTCTTCTCCTTACTGTGTTTTCCTCCCTCCACCCTTGTTGAAATGATTGAAGATCACAATCCATAAACATTCTTCCCATGTCCCCAGGCTCCTTTGACTTCATGTCACTACATTAGTTTGCTTCATCATGACTCTATACTTTTGAATTTTATATATGTCATTTACACATCTTCTTCTCTAAGTTCCTTCTCAAACCATCTATAGTCCATGACATTTATGGAAATTATTCAACAAATATGCTTTAAATAATTAAGTTCGTCATTGCTCGGGTGAATACAAATATTGAATCATGGAACATAAATCTCAAAGTACTTGCCTATATTTTCTAAAATACCTGAGTAGAACCTCAAATACAGCCTAAAAATCTAAGTACAATAGCATAAGGGCACAGGCAAAGGTCCCGATGTTTCAGAACTTTTCATACATGCTTAATTGACCTGTATTCCTTTTATCCTTGAATACTGACTGATTTCTGTTCGCATTATAACATCACCTTAAATCTTTCTAGTACAGTACATGAAAATGTCTGAATAAAGAAATAAAAAATTAACTTTCCTTATTCAATTAAAAAAATCATTTAAAGTGACAAAATCAGTTTTTTAGAAGTCAAAACAGAAATCTTATGTAGTCATAAAAACAGTGTTTAAGTAAAAAGAAAACTTCTCAGTCTCAGAAATAAAGAAATTAATGTTTCGGCTACTCCCAATCTTAGTCCCAACCCTGTAATGTTTACAATGATAACATCTCACAGTGTAGGCACAGGTACTTCTCCCAGAGGAGCAGACTCCAGTGAGCAGTTTCTCATTTGCAGGAGATTATGGTTTTGACCCATAGGGTAGTTCTCTGGAGGATCAGTACAAAGTAGAGCTTTTACGCTGCCTAAGAATGAGTTGTCCCAGTATTGGGGCAGCTACTCAGACTGTTTGTTAAAAACTTTTACAGAGAGTTGATCATGACCTCTTGGCATGACCTCTAACACTTGGAACTAACAGTTGACTGTCCAAACAGCTTGGAAAGAAATGTTAATGAATGTGATGTCTTCAAGAATAGTTTGAAAGTAGATTTGCAAAGGAGGGCACACACCCAGGAAAGACTCCAGAAGCTCAGTTCCCTTATCTCCTTATGACCTTCAGGATCTATTCAAAGACAAAGTCAAGGCAAAGTCCAGGTTGTAAACTGTTCTGCTAAGTTTATAGCTTACAGATATTTAAGTAAATCTCTATATAATATTTAGCTTACAATAAATATACCAGAACAGAAAAGGTAGTAGTCAAATTTAACAAAAATTACAAACTTCATTAAACGTTTCCCTGAAAGGCTACAAAATAATTAATGATAGACAATAACGAAAATAAGCTCTGGAAAAGAGAGATGATCAAACACTGAGATACCAGCCTGCATATTATTTGAGGCATATAAATGAGCAAAGTGGCTTATTCTTGATAAAGGGAAGAAAACCTTCCTTTATTTAAAAGCCATCACTGGGATTACTAGACAAAGATATATATATGATTCTAGAGTCCCTTGAAAATTGTTTCATCAATAAACATTATCTCATCTAGAATGTGAGTTTGTAAGAATTAACTAATAATGTAAACTAATAATATTAAATCCTAGGATAATATTGTTTAAAACTATCTTTAATAATCTACAATACTACAAAGTTGTAAAGTAGGCATTCTTGATGCCTACTGGGGATTTGTCTATGATGATAAAAGTATTTCAAATAGAAATGTTTCCATGGCCTGGAAGAGAATCTACAATTACCATTTCCATAAGCCAACTTAATTTCTATTTGCATTCTAAATATTTTTTCACATATCCACAGAAAAGTATAGCTCGTACCCATCATCAAAGATGGAGACTATTACCGAAAGCCACGACTGGTCAAAACAGAGAACAACTGAAGTTATAGTGACCATGCCCAGTCAATACATTTACAGTAGTGCTCTGATAACTATGGCTCAGGGAACATAGCAGAGGAGAAGACAGAAAGATTCTCTTAGCTAGAGGAGTAAAACAACTGTTCTAAAACATTCTCTTCTGAAACAATTAAAGAAAATAAACTCAAAGCAGGGGTAATGGGTCTGGGAGAAGTTAGAGGTAAATGTGATAAAAACATCTTATCTGAAAATATCAAATAATTAATCGAATGTATTATATTATCGAAGAATTGAGGTATGCAAACTCAGGAAAAAAAATCAAGAAATAATATAGGAACTGGAGAGATGGTTTTATGGTTAAAAGAATTCCAAGGTACCCAGTTTCTGTCCTTAGCACCCACATAAGCTCTTTCACAACCACCAATGTCTCCATCTTTAAGAGATAAATACCTTCTCTTCTGGATTCTGTATGCATTAGCACTCACATGTGTTAGTACTCACATGAACAAATACCCACACAGAGACAAACAATATACATGTTATTGAAAAAAAACATTTCTTTTAAAAGAAGGAATATAGCCCATAGGCAATGTTGTGCTTTTTCATTTTTATAAGTGGCCAGGAAAGTCTCAGTTTAAGACATCAAACATGTCGCACTACACCTTCCAGGAAGCATGTCCCCTGCTTGTGAAACAATTACACCACCCTACAAGATTTGTAGAATTAAAATAGGGGAGACTGAACATATTGTTGCAAGTCTTGGAACAGAGTAAATATAAGAGTGAATACTGTAAAGGAAGCTGATGAGGAGAATCTGCTTCTGAATAATAATGAAGCCATTTCTGAAGATGTGACCCATCGACTCCAAATCTGTACACCCAATTTCTCTTCATCCAGTTAGGTTGTTGTCAAAAGAAACATAGTTAAAAGATGTGCTGAAAGTCTAAGGCAATTAGTTATATGCAATGGAGACAAAAGACATTTCAAAATTACCAGACATGTTGTATTTGATGGATAGGAAAAGTACAATGCTTCTAACAGGATGAATAAAACTAGGGAAGTTTGTTCTGAATAAAAAATGATGATGTTTGCAAGGGACACGCTGTGTTTGAAGACTAAGTGGAAAACAAATGCAAAGCTTCAGGTTTGAGGGTGATGAGTGAATCTTTCTCAACATAGCCACAGCCTTTTGCTCAAATAAATAAACACAAGTGCTATTCCCACTACTGAAGCCTATTGCATTAATAGAGGCCCAGTCATTAATATAACAAGTCGCACATGTTCAGCAAATTACCTTTTAACTTACACTTGTCAGAACTATTGTAGTAATTGATTAATTAATCAATTTAAATAATATTATATAGCTATTAATGAATTAATAATATATACTATGGGTTTGGGTGAATACTGCTGACAACCCTCCTAGCTATGTGGACAATATATCATAGTGACAGTCATTATGTGCTGAAGTGATATATCCAAGTTTGAATTAAAAAAATGTCAAAATATTTAAAAAGTGTATATATATATATATGTATGTGTGTGTGTGTGTGTGTGTATAATATCAAATATTTATCCTGATTTTTTCTCTAGATTATTTCATTGCTATTAACTTCAAAGCAAAAAACATTCTGTCAATAAATGGGAGCACTTTTACTAGGGTATATAATTCTGTCTATACATTTTTTGAGAGTCTTCACTGCTTTATCCTGACTGCTAGCAGGTTGGGATTTATAATTATGTAGAAGATGTTTCTGAGTGTGTATTTGAGGACATTTCCAGAGAGGTCTGCTGGGAGAAGTGGTGGCCCCCTGTTAGACTGGTAAACTGGATACAATTGTTCAAGAAGAAAACAATGTTACCTGCCTGCTTCCCCTTCTTTCTGAGCTAGTGTGTCTATCAGATCTGACATCATACACTGACATTAGGCCCCAGCTTTTTTAGCTTTCATGTGAAACGAATATTATTGATTTTCCAAGGACCTTCCTTGCTTTCTGTTCCAGAATGGCATTGCTGAGATATTCAGCTTTGAGGAAAGAACAGTTACCAGGCTCCCCAGCATGCAGAGAGCTGTTGTTCAATTATCCAGTTCCTATGTAAAAGTAATTGTAATAAATCCTATTTTATACAATATGCACATTCCATTGATTCTGTTTCTCTAGGAGACCTTGCCTAGTGCAGGTACCAAAGATGAGATCAAACTAAATGCCAATCACTGGACTCTGCTTAAAAGACAGTTACAGCAAGATATATCATATGTTACTCAGTGTTAATAAGATTTTTGTACTTTGGAGAAGAAAACAAACTAATACAAGAACAGACATTTTAATTATGTTATAGAATGAAATATAAAAATATCATATATATTAGAAATCAATGTTTCAATGAAAATGTTTTTGTAATAATGGTTGATTCACATCTCTGTCTTTAAATCATTTTTAAATACATCTATTTGTTTGTTTGTTTGTTTGTTTGTTTTATATCCCAGGTGCACTTTCCCCTCCACTCCTCTCATTTCCTGCCACCCACCTCCTCTCTGTTCCCACCCACTCCCCATCCACTCCTACACTATTTCTGTTTAGGAAAGGGCAGGTCTCCCACAAATATCTGTAAAACATGGCATATCAAATTGAAGTAGTACTAAGCACTTCTCCATGTATAAAGACTGGGCAAGGTGGTCCAGTGTGAGGAGTAGGGTCCCAAAAGCCAGCAAAAGAGTTGGAGACAGCCCTTTTTCCTGCTATTCAGAGTCCCACAAGAGGACCAAGCTACACAACTGTAACATGTATGTACAGTGTTTAGGTCAGTCCCATGCAGACTCCCTGGTTCTTGGTTCAGTCTCTGTGAGCCAATATGAGCCCAGGTCAGTTGATTCTGTGAGTTTTCTTATGTTGTCCTTGACCCCTCTGGCTCTGATGACCCTTCTAACCCCCTCTTCTGCAGGATTCCCCTAACTCCACTTAATATTTGGTGGTGGGTTTCCATCCATTGCTGGATGAGGCCTCTCTGATGACAATTGGACTAGGCAACAATATGGTCATAGGGGATGGCCGATTCAGGCTGCTTGTATGCTATTGCTATGAGCCTTAGTTGGAGTTATCCTTGTAGATTCCTGGGAGATTCCCTTGTGCCAAATTTTTACCTGACCCTGAAATGCCCCCACCCTTTTCCAGTAGTCTCAGTACTCTCCTCCAAACCAAATTGTTCATGTTACCATCCCCACCTGACCTCATCCACTCACAAAATCTCTTCTATTTTCCTTTCCCAAGGAGGTCTGGGAAACCCCTTATGAGCCCTCCTTGTTACCAATCTCTCTTGGTCTGTGGATTGTAGCATAGTTATGTTTTATTTTACAGCTAATATCCACTTATAAGTGAGTACATGTCATGTTTGTCTTTCTCGGTCTGGGTTACTTCACTCAGGATGCTTTTTTTTTTTTTCCTAGTTCCATCCATGTGCCTTCAAATTTCCCGGTGTTCTTGTTTTTACCAGATGAGTAATACTCCATAGTGTAAATGTACCACATTTTCTTTATCCATACCTTGGTTGAGGGACATCTAGGTTGCTTCCAAGTTCTGGCTATTAGGAATAATGCTGCTATGAACATAGTTGAGCAAGTATCCTTGTGGTATGACTGAGCATCCTTTGGGTACATGCCCAAGTGCAGTGTAGCTGGGTATTATGATAGATTGATTCCCAGTTTTCTGAGAAACCAACACACTGACTTTAAAGTGGCTGTACAAGTTCACACTCCCATTAGCAAGGGATGAGTGTTCCCCTTGCTCCATATCTTTTCCAGTATGAGATGTCACTTGTGGTTTTGTTCTTAGCCATTCTGACAGGTATAAGATGGAATCTAAGAGTTATTTTGATTTGTATTTCCCTCAAATCTAAGGATGTTGAACATTTCCTTCTGTGTTTCTTGGCCATTTGAGATTCTTCCATTGAGAATTCTCTGTTTAGATCTGTACCCCATTTTTAAATTGGATTATTTGGTTTGTTAGTTTCTAGTTTCTTAAGTTCTTTATATATTTTGGAAATCAGCCTTTTGTCAGATGTGGGGTTGATGAGTATATTTTTCCCTATTTGCAGATGACATGATAGTATTGTTAGCAAATTGCAAAAGCTCTGGGTTTGGTGTCCTAAGTTTCGGCACCAAATGTTAGTAAACTGCAAAAGCTCTGGGTTTTGTGTCCCTGTTTTTGGCACCAAAATGTTAGTAAATTGATGGCTGAAACTGCAAGGAAACAGTTCAGCCCTAGAGGGTGAGGTATCCCGGACACCTCAGAGCTACTTAGGAAAAGAGCTCTGCCCTGAACATGTCCCGGACACCTGGAGCTGTTTAGCACAGCTCTGATGGCTGAGACTGCAAAGAAATAGCCCAACCTTGAAAAGTAAGGTTTTTCTGACTTCTCGAGAGAGTCAGGCCTGGAACTGCTTCAGCAAGGAAAGGTATCCTGACTCTTCGGGAAGGTCAGGATATACCTGGTATGATGGTATGATGGGGGATGGTTTCCCCGCAGGACAAAGCAATCCTACTCCTCTCCTGGAGAGCCACAATCTCTGGCTCAGTGTTACCAGCTCTTTCTCGCTCAGTCCACTATGCGATGTCCCAGCAAGGTTCTTCTGTTCAGCTCCCCCTTGCTCAGTCCACTATGGGAC